>BQNB010059047.1:7751-37499 GCA_026074375.1 Tanacetum coccineum | reverse complement strand
TTGCTCATTGTGTCAAAAAGCTAAAAAGAAAAAGTTATTTGTGCCATAAGTCATAGCAAGCTATCTGTCTGTTTGTATGAGCTTATTTTAGCTTATTTGTTGGTTTTCAAAAAGTGTCTTTTTTTAAAAGTTGTTAGTTTTTGCATGTTTTATAAGTTTTAAAAGAAAATTTTTAAAAAAAAAGTTTTATTAAAAAGAGAGAGGCCAAGGGTCGAACCCTGGACCTCCCCCTTTTCGAAGCCCCCACACTCACAAACTCATACCGCTGTGCTACAATAGCTCATCCGGTATGAGTTTGTTACTTTAAATATATAAGCCCAAACAGCCCATTTAACCACCAGCCATTCTAAGCTTAATAACAGCTTATTTATAAGCTAAATTTTCAGTTTTAAATTTTTCTTAGGATCTTTATAATTTAATTGATTTTCCCTAAATTTTTCAGAATTTTTTATAATCGTTTAATATTTTTTAACATTTATTTTCTTTAAAACTGTTTTTTAATTATAATAAATTAAATAAAAATCAAAAAAATATTTTTCTTTTTTAGAAAATTTTATTTTATCAGTATGCACTTAGGAAAAATAGAAAAACTTTCGTAGGGTCATTTTTGCAAAATTTTAATTTTTAAAGAACGGGTTTCTGGCCCGATTCTTGTTTTCTCGTTTTTGAACTTAATTTAACTCCGTTTTCGTTCTAGTTTTCTTTATTCTTACTTTTTAGTCAATTAATATTAGGAAAAGTAAAAAAATTCACTTTAGGATTAATTTTTCATATTTTAGGTTTTTAGTCGCGTTCGTTTTTAATTTCCGTTCTCGTTTTTGTGATTTAAGCCTAATTGCCTTAATTTTATGCTCCCGTAGACTTAGGATTTCATTCTTATGCCTTATTTATGCTTCCCGTAGAATTTTAAGATAATCATTTGCCTTTTTATGCTTTCCCGTAGTTTTAGGTTTAAATTCCCGTTTTCGCGTTTTTCTTAAATTGCTTTCGTTTTATGGTTCTCTTTTACTTGTTTTTGCATTTTATTTGTATAAATAGATAACCAAATCAAATCTTTGATCATTCAAGCATTGTTCAAACCTCGACTCGATTTTCAAATTCACGCCTCGTCGGGAAGAACGACCCGGGTCCGGTTTTTAACTTTGTGGATAACGAAGTGAGAAACCGATACTTCCGGTAATACTATACTACTATCATTGATATTATCCTATTTGTTATATATATTTATATATTTGTTTATATTTATATATAGTAAAAAGGAGGTAATCAATTACTAAAAAGGCTAAACTAAAATCTATTGACTCTTAACAGATCTAAAATGATGCATAAGAAACAAATTTAGAGCACAAAAAACTACAACTCAAGAGGCTTTTTAAGCAATGCATCAAATAAGCAGAATGACACACTTATAGACTAACAGATTTGGAATTTGCTAGAAAAAACTACTAATCATATCTAAACTAATCCAAAGCTTAAGAGAACTTGTTTTTAAACTTATTTAGAGCTTATGAAATCTGACTTGAAAGCTAAAAACAGCCTGAACATCATTTAACTATGTTAAATCTGCTTATCCCAAACACCCCTTTAAAAATTCTAAAAACCATATATAGGCTAAAACAGATTAGAATAAGCTACAATTCTTGAAAACAGATGATTAACTAATCATATTAGGGACAAATAAGCTAAAAGTTTATAAAATTCAGCACTAAATAGCAAGCTAAACTTATAAGCAGATTTGACATCTTAATAAGCAGTTTTAACTAAAACTAACAGTTTTATATCAAATATATACTAAACTATATTTAAGCTATAAATTATACTAAATAAACATAAACAAGCAACATTAAGGAGAAATAAGCACCAAATAAGCAGAGTTATAAGCTAAAACAGAAAATTAAGCTAAAAATGAAATAATGCACACACCTTTATCCTTTGCTTAAACAAAGACTGAAATGCTCAATGAGCTTATCTACAAAGCTCTAGCTTGTTTTCACAAGCTAGTAAAACCCATAAGCCCATCCCTTTTTGGCTTATTTTTCACAAGAGCTTTTGAGTGATTCTGAGTGAAAATAGCTTAAACACTATAAGTTATGGAAAAACTTATAGTGCTTAAGTAAAACAGCTTAAATAACAAAGAAAAGAGCTTATATGAGCTTAACAAATATTTTCAAAACATAAATTTCATTAACTTAAAAACAGAATTTAAACATAAAACTTAGAATTTCATTAAACTCAAAATCTGAGTACAAGGCTTTAAAATAAATTACAATAAGCTAAAATAAATTAACATAAGCTAAAAATACAAGGAAAAGTAGATTAATTAAAAACTAGATGCCCTAATGAAAGAAACTAGTCTCTATTTATAGCCGAATAGAGAAGGTTCTAGGTCTTGAGCTTGTCTTTCTTCTGTGAGAGGAATGAGAGAGTGTTCTCCAAGCCTTTAATCTCAGCCATTGAGTCAATTTTGTGCATCTTTAAGCTTCATCATAGCCCTTGATTCATCTCCATGTCCCATTAACCAATAACATTACATGGGATTGCCATGGTAGACTTGTCTTCTTGCTGGGGGTGGGGTTTGAGTAGGGTTGAGTGGGTTTTTGTCATGGTGCAGGGTAGATTGAAAGAGACAGTTGAATAGTGATTTGGCAGGATTTGGTTTTATATGAGTGAGTGTGTTTGTTAAAGGATAACGGGTGTTAGGGGGAAAGTTAGGTATAGGGACTAACGGTGTAATGTGTTAGGGACTAGTGGTGTAAAGTTAGGGATTAGTGGGGAAAAGGTGCAAGGACTAATAGGAAAACAGTTTAGGGACTAACTGTGTTAGTCCCCAAGGACTGACAATGTAAACCCTTAAGGACTAATGGTGTAATGGATTAGGTTAAGTATTAGCTAATGGGCTGGTTTATAATGATTGGACTTTGGGCTTTTTAAACTATAAGGCTTATAGATAAAGCTTTATGGGCTGACCCGACCCATTAACTTGGGTACGGGTTGGCCCATTTAAGATGCACACGTGTTTGGCTTTGACATTTCACGCTCTTTCCATTCCCGTGCTCGGTTTTGTCGTTTTGGCTTCGTTTTTGTCTTTTAGTGAATATCTGATACCTGCACAGTATACAAAGCAAAACAAACATATATTTGGCATTTTATGTCCGTTTTTGGTCATTTAAGCTCGTTTTCATAGGTAAAAGGTATGTGTAAATAAGCACATACCAAAATCCCCCATACTAAGATATTGACGTGTCCTCACGCAATGCTATAAGTAAACACTTTTAGAAGACTAAGAATCTCAATCCCCCTCGACTAATTACCTTGAAAAGTGGCTAAGTGTTCATCAAAGGGGATTAAAGAATCATTAGCTTTGAAAAGCCCCGTTTTGACCATTTCATAAATCTAAACTAATTACTACACATATTTTTTTTATATTTTTCCTTTTTTTTCTAACTAGAATGTTTGGACTTTCGTTATTTTCATAACCTTTAGGGTCATAGAATAAGAAGCACTTTAATCCTAAAGTGCCCAAAAAGGATAAATTCATCGTTTTCGACTTTTCACTTGTCCCAAACCAAGCTTAAAAACGAAATCACCGTTGAATACAAGTTAAGATGCTAACACCACTCATACTTGCAATTTGTAAACTTTTCACTCCTGATAATTATTATATCTTAGGTGAATGTGCTTATTTTGAATTTCAACCATGGATCAACCTTTTTAAGAAAAGTGCAATATTTTTATGCTTCACGTTCCACCCAAGAATTATGATTTTGAAGGCGAGATCATTCCATGTAGCGACTTTCTTCTCGGCACATCCCAACCGAGACCGGCTTAGGTGACCAGGATTTTGACACCCCAAAGAGAATAGTATCGGAACTCACGGACCTTCGGTTTCAAAAACTCTTAGGCTTCCCGTTAAATAAATAATTTATTGAGAAAAACCACAACTTAAAATGGAATAGTCTTAGTTCAAAAACATATTTAAATTTAAGAAAAAGAGATTTTCCCTATATTTATTAAATCACGTTGATATGTGCTTAATTACACATATCTTTTACCTTCAAAAATGAGCTTAAATGACCAAAAACAGACAAAAACTGCCAAATATATGTTTGTTTTGCATTTGTATTGTGCAGGAAGTGGATATCATCAAAAAGACGAAAAACCAATCAAAAAAAAGCAACAATTACAGGAACAGGGATGGAAAAGTGTGTGAGACGAGCCAAATCAAAGTAAGTTTTTTTCTTTACTCGAGAAGAAAAAGGCAAGGAAAAATATAACTTGAAGGGTCAAAAATGCCAAACCCCTAAGTTATAATTATCATATAAACCACGGGGGCTGATTATGCCAATTTGGGAAACTTCATTTATAAAAGAAAGAAAAAGGGAAAAAGAAAATGAAAAGAGGAAAGATGTGGAGGGGCCTTTCTTGTACACAAACCAAACATACCCTTAATCATCTTCAACCTCCCTTCTGTCTCAGCCCAACATTGTATAACATCCATTTTTCCCACTCTTCCCGCCAATTCCAAAACCAGCAGGCACCCTGTTTTGCTCCCATAATTCTCTGCAAAAATCACTTCAGACACCCTTTACTAATACCCCCCAGTCTTTTATAAAGTCCATGTTGGCAATCCCTTTCCATTCCCAAAGCATTTCGATGGCTGAGATTGTCTCCAAAGAAGCTCAAATGAAATTGAAGGCTGGGATTTGTTTAGATTCTCCTCACACAACTAGCACACTTTGTTTTTGCTCTTCAAAAGAAGCACAAGCTGCAAAGAAGACTTAGGCTATAAATAGAGCTCATTGTAAGCCTTTGAGGCATCTAGTATCTAGTTAGTTTTTAGTAACCTAGTTTTTAAGTTTTTAACTTTGCAATATAATTTAGCTTATTTTCAATCATTTACAGCTTTTACTTTCAGCTTGTAACGATTTCAAGTTTTAATGCAAGTTTGAGTTTACAAGTAAATTTATAATACCAGTGTTAAGTTTCTTCATCTTATTGTTTCGTGTTTAAAAAGCTCTCACCTCAGCTTATTTATAAGCTGTTTTCATTAAGAAAGATAAAAAAGTTAAGTAGTTAAAAGAAAATCACAAAGATCACTCTCAATACACCACAGCTTATTTATTGGATGATAAGCCAGTTCTGGATGGGCTTATGGACTCTCACTAGCTTGTTCTATGCAAGCTAGAGCTTGTAGATTTGTTGTTTGACCCTGTTTCAAGCAAGGGTGTAGTAAGTCTCTCTCTTTTTCTTACTTTACTTATCTATTGCAGAACTGCTAGTTTATTTAATACAACTGTTAGTTTTAAGTTAATACTGCTAGACTCATTCATGCTTATTTAAGTGCTTATTATTGATTAAAATTTGCTTGTAAGTGTTTAGTTTGTTATTTGATAATCTGTTTTTAATTAATATAAAAAAAAAATGATTTTTACAAAGTTTCAGGGGTATTTTCAACTAGCAGTACTAACTTTAGGTTAGTACTGCCAGTTCATTTTAGGACCAGTACTAATTTTACACTAGCAGTACTAACTCTGAGTTAATACTGCTAGTTCATTTTCGGAACAGTACTAACTTAACACTACCAGTACTAACTCCAAGTTAGTACTGTTAGTCTTAACAGTTAATACTGGTAGTTAATACTGTTAGTACTGTTGTGTTTCTCTTGTTTAATTTAGCTTAATTGCAAGTTTAACTTGCTTATTTAGATTTAGCTTAGCTTATTTATCTGTCTTAAGTTTATTTGAGCTTATTTGTGTAAAAGTTTTAAGTGTTTTTCCTAATTCTAGCTTTTATTCTTGTTCTAGCTTATGTTCTTTGTTTAGTTTTTATGTGCATTTGCTTTCAGAATTAATTCCCAATCATTACTTGTGACATACAAACATCAATCATCAATCGTCTTTCGATCTTCCATCTCTAGCCTCGTTGGGACATAACGACCCGGGAACACTCTATACTGCTTCCGGTTTTCTTGCTCTCTCGTGGATCTTGATCCTTGTGTGTATTTATATTCATATATTTATATATACATATTTAAAGGTGTAGCTGCGCGAGGTGACCAATTTTTGGCGCCGCTGCCGGGGAGGCTAAGCGAATATCGTTACGTTGACATTTGTGTTGAATCTGTGAATATTTTCTAAAAAAAAAAAAAAAAAAAAAAAAAAAAAAAGTACAAAAAAAAAAAAAAAAGTATATATTTTTCATTTTCTTTTATTAATATAAGTATAATATAAAAACAAAAGAAAAAAAAAAAAAAAAAAAATCAAAAATATAAAAAAAATTGTCCATAAAAATTAAAATTCACTAATTGGTAAAATACCAAAATATAATATTCTCCACTGAGGTATTATCATAATAAGTTCCGGTGAACTACTGAGTTCCCAATCGAACCAAAGATTTAAAACTTGCCTTCTGTGTCACTTACGATATACGGCTCACCTCATTCTGATTGACAAACTATAAAGTGGGTATAAGGAGGGTTGTTCCTAGGAACTACGACCCAAAAGGAGAAATAAGCTTCGCGCTATTCCTACTCCTCCGCTCACCTGTGCGTTTTTCATTCTGAGAGCTACCGTGAAGTAAGATAGATTATTTGGCTTAAGTTGTCTATCTCTTGTCCGTTTAAAATAGATTGTGAATATATTTTAAATCCAAAAATCCAAAAAAAAAAAATTAGTGTAACTTCTTTTTTTTATTTCCATTTTGTGCATGCGCACTCGATCTCAGTCCCGTGAGCAGCGTCCTCCACCAGAAGAAAACCGTCTGTTATTATCGGACCTCTTAGTTTATAGAATACCAATTTCAGGTAGATCTCCAGTTGAGCAATGGCAGACTCTCGAACTTATCGGCCAATTGCATCAAGCACCACGAGGGGTACGAGGACGCAATCCTTATTCCTGTAATTGTGGCATACAATTCGAGCTGAGGCATGGGTTAATCAATCTTGTCCAGAACAAAACAGTTCTTCGGTCATGACAAAGATGACCGCATGCTCATATCCGTTTACTTCAACATGATCACCTCCACAATGAGGTCCCCAAAGTTCCAATTGATACGATTAAGCTTATGCTTTTTCCATTCTACTATCGAGGGGAGCAGCCCGAAATATGGCTAGAAAAGAACCCACTTCGATCTATGCAAACTTGGGACGATCTTGCTATCCATATTTCTTCAACCGTTTTTCCCTCCCTCTAAAACGACGAATCTTCGCAATGAGATCACCAGATTTCAGCAAATGGTTCGATGAATTCGTTTTTTGTGGTTGGTTTTTTTTTTAGGATCGTTTCAATGATCTACTTAGGGATGTCCACACCATGGGATTCTCAGAATTGCTTCATTGATTCATTCTATAATGCTTTGAACATTAATGATATGATTTTTCATTGAACTCGCAGCAGGTGGAATCTTTTTGGACAAAATGACCTCGCGATGTTTAAAAATCATCGTGAGCAAGTCCAAGGTTCGTCAAAACACGAGTTGGCAGTTGTTGCAAAGTAAGTACGAACTCTTCCACCCAGCTGTTTCATCTGATGTTGCTGAACTTAAGGAATATTGTAGCGAGAATTGCTCTTAGACAAGAGAACCAAGTTCTACTCCAGCTCCGCTCCTGCACCTGTCAAAGCAGTTGAAGCAAGTTGTGTTACTTGCGGTGGTGCCCATTCTCACCAAAACTGTCCAGCCACTCATGGCAACGTTTATCGGGACAACATTTCTGAGTATGTGTCACAAGCCGCTGCAGCTAATTACAACCAAGTAAGCTCCAATTTCCGACCTCAAATGGTTGCAAATCATATTAGACCTCCAGGTTTTCCACCGTTCAGAAACTCTCAGCTAATAATGCTTACAATTTCAATCGGGGGATTAACCTTTAACCAAAACCGGGAGAGGCAAATTTCAACCAAAACAGAGGTGGAAATTTTAACCAGTCCAATTTCAGTCAGAATCAACTTCATAGACCCCAGGTTAATCAGTCTCCAGCTTATCAAGCCCCCGTTCCTCAGACACACAGTGTCACCAAGAACGATTTTGACAACTACGTCAAGGCTAATGATGCTATCATGAGAAACATGCAAAATAACCTCCAAAACCAGGGTCAGAGCATGCAATCGAACAAAACAATTTGAATCAATCAAATGGCAAATCTGACTATATGTTGGCTAAGTTTGTAAATGCCAATACAGCTTCTACTTCAGGTCAAGGGACACTCCCTGTATCACTGTTTCTAACCCTGAGAAGACTTAAAGGGTATCCACTACCCGAAGCGGTGTTGCATATCAAGGACCTCCAATTCCCTTACTTCTCAGTAGTGAAGCCTATACCCGAGGTGACAAAGGACCATGTGCACCCTTCTTGCTACAAAGTACCGCACCCGTCCACACCTCAGGTTAGGTCCTGAACCAATCACAACTCAGTTTTTGGCCCATTGTTGCTCCTATTTATTGCTCACGTGCCAAAACCACACTAAACCTTCAGTTTCTCTTCCATATTCCTTCGAGGTGATAATGAATAAAGAGCGTAATAAAGATAATTGATCAATCGACAAATTCTATGAAATCTTCAAAGAGATGAGTTTCGAAGTTTAGCTTTACGGATGCTCTTGTTTTGATGCCCAAATTCGCCTCGATCTAAGAACCTTAATTGGGGAATAAGAGAAAATGATGAGTGGTCGAATTCCAAATGAACCATGTCTAGCTCGAACTTCGATGAATGAACATTGTTGGCGGTCATTTGAACAAGTTACCAGATAAACTTAGAGACCGGCAGTTCCTGATTCCTTGTGAATTTCCAGGATGGCATGAATCTTAGCATAGGCCGATCTCGGTGTAGCATTTTATTAATGCCATTTTCAGTCTGGGATAAGCTTTCATTCCTGATCTTACTCCCAACATGCATGACAACTCGAACTTGAGACGATCATATTTCTAAACCAATTGGGGAATTGCAAAATCGACATCTACGTATAAAAGTTGGTGAATTTCACTTGCCAGCCGACTTTGTGGTTGTAGATTTTGATCCAGACCCCCGTCGTCCCTTTAATTATCGGGGAGGTGTTCTTAAATGGGGACAGTCGTGCTTTGATTGTGTGCACAAGGGTGAATTAACTTTAGAATAGAAGTGAAGCCATCACTTTCAATTTTGGATCTGACTTACGAAATTACTACGGACATTGCACTCACATGACGGCAAATAAGATTGACGTCATTGATTATGCTTGTGAGGATTATTCTCAAGTGTTCTTGGTTTTTACTGATATAATCGCGAGTGGAAATTCCACTCCGTATTATGATCCAATTGTTGCTACTTCTTCTCCTACCCTAACTCCATTTGGGGATAGTGATTTCCTGCTTCTCGAAGAAGTCGACTCTTTCCTTGGTCTAGCAGATGATCCGGATTGTCCAGCATATAATCCATTTCTACTATGATCCTGAGTGGGGTCATCTTATTCTAGAAGCTCATCTTGAATAGGGAACCACCACTTTCCCCCTTCCAAGTCATGGAACTTATCTCCCATAAGTCCGAAACTGAGCTTAAGGTCTGTGAAAACTAATACAGCAATTCTTGTTGATGAACCTACTGAGGTTGATACTCAAGGAACTGCCTCCCATCTAGAGTATGCATTTTTGGTTGGGGCGACAACTAGTTGCCCGTTCATTATGATAAAGAGTTGGATGTTGAGGAAAAATCGCTATCGTAAAGGTGCTAAAGTCCCACAAGCGAGCTCTCGTTGGAAACTTTTGACTATTCTGGGTATAACCGGGAATTTAGTCCCACAAGATTTTTATGGAAGAGGACTATGCACCAAGCAGTCCAAAATCAAAGAAGAGTAAATCCAATTTCCCACGATGTTTATTAAAAAACGGGGTTGAAAACTTCTCGAAGCTGGATTTGATTCTACCCTATCTCCGACAGTCCCTGGTTACGCCCGGTACATGTTACAAAGAGGGTGGTATAACTGTGGTAATTGAACGAGGAAAATGTGTTGTTTCCAACTCGTTTGGTTACCGGATGGCGGGTTGCATTGACTATCGTAAGTTAAATGAAGCCACCCGCAAAGACCACTTCCCTCTACCGTTCATGGACCAAATGCTTGAGAGATTAGCGGGGAATGAATACTACTGTTTCCTCGATGGTTTCTCCGGTTATTTCCAAATCCCCATTGACCCCCGTGATCAAGAAAAGACTACTTTTACTTGCCCATACGGAACGTTTGCCTACCGTCGCATGCCTTTCGGCTTATGCAATGCTCCAGGCACGTTTCAACGATGTATGTTAGCAATCTTTCATGACATGGTTGAGAAGACGATGGAAGTCTTTATGGACGACTTCTCGGTCTTTGGGAATTCTTTCCAAAACTGCCTCTCCCGTTTAGACCACATGCTTCAAAGGTGTGAAGACACCAACTTAAGTCTTAACTGGGAGAAGAGCCATTTTATGGTCAAAGAGGGCATTGTCCTCGGCCATAAGATTTCTAAGAAAGGGATTGAGGTTGACAAAGCCAAAATCGATGTCATTGCAAAATTACCTCATCCCACCACCGTCAAAGGAATTAGGAGTTTTCTCGGTCATGCCGGTTTTTACCGGCGGTTCATTCAGGATTTCTCAAAAATATCCCGACCAATGACCCATCTCCTTGAGAAGAATACTCCATTCATCTTTTCCGATGACTGCATTCGAGCTTTCCAAACATTGAAAGATAGACTTACGGAAGCTCCAATCTTGATTGCTCCAAACTGGGACCTTCCATTTGAGCTTATGTGCGATGCAAGCGATTTCGCCATAGGTGCAGTTTTGGGGCAACGTCATGAGAAACATTTTCGGCCTATCCACTATGCTAGTAAGACCTTGATTGAAGCACAAACGAACTACACTACGACTGAAAAAGAATTACTTGCCATAGTGTATGCTTTCGAGAAATTCAGGTCTTACCTCATCATGAACAAAAGCATAGTGCATACGGACCATTCCGCCCTTAAGTATCTCTTTGCAAAAAAGGATGCCAAGGCAAGATTGCTCCGATGGGTTCTCCTCCTCCAAGAATTTGACTTCAAAGTCATTGATACTAAAGGAGCCGAGAACCTCGCAGCCGATCATCTGTCCAGATTGGAAAACCCGTATGAAAACGTCAATGATCCTAAAGAGATAAATGAAAGTTTTCCTCTTGAGACGTTAAATATGGTGACCTTTCGTGGAGATTCTAGAACCCCGTGGTTTGCCGACTTTGCAAATTACCACGCGGGTGGATTCATTGTGAAGGGCATGTCAACCCAACAGAAGAATAAGTTCTTCAAGGACGTGAAACATTATTTTTGGGATGACCCCTTCTTGTTTAAAATTTGTGCGGATCAAGTGATCAGGCGATGTGTGCACGGCAATGAAGCTCTTGAGATTCTCTCAGCTTGCCACAATGGACCCACCGGGGGACATCATGGTGCAAACCTCCACGCCAAAAGATCTTTGAGCTCCGGTTTCTTCGGCCCACCATCTATAAAGATGCCCACGAGTTTGTCAAGAACTGTTGTTGACTCGTTGCCTAACGTCAAGGATAAATCTTCACAACGTGATGAGATGCCTCAAACTCATCCAAGTTTGTGAAATCTTTGACACTTTGGGGCATCGACTTTATGGGGCCCGTTTCCCGTCTTCACGATATCCGGGAACAAGTATTATTTCGTGGCAGTCGAACTATTTTTGTCAAAATGGGGTGAAGCGAAAGCCGCTCCCCACAATGTTGCCCGAGTAGTTGCAAATTTCTGAAAATCTCTTTCGCCAGATTTGTGTGTCCCCGTGCAATCATAAGTGATCGCGGACCCATTTTTGTAATGACCCGTTTACAAAGGATCATGCAGAAATATGGAGTTAACTCTCACGGTACTCTCACCGCTTATTCACCAAAAACAAGTGGGCAAGTGGTAAGTATCAAATCGTGCTTGAAGAATCCTTGGAAAGACTCATAGGTGAAAAACCGTGGCCCTCTGGTCTTGGACAAACTAGATGATGCACTATGGGCTTTCCGCACAGCTTACAAAACACCCATCGGGGTGTACCCCTTACAGCTTGTGTATGGAAAGGATGACATCTTCGATCGAGCTGGAGCACTAAGCCTAACTGGGGCCTTAAGCAAGCAAACTTCGATCCTTGTTAATTTACGGTGATCACCGAACTTTCAACTCAATGAACTTATATGACTTCGTGAATCATGCCTATGTGAACTCTTTGATCTATAAGGCCAAAACAAAGAGGCGGCTGGCCGGCGTGGGACCCGAGGGTGCGGGGGCTGGGGCGCTGGGGCTGGAGGGGGGGGGGTGGGGAGGGCGGGGGGGCTCTCGCGCGACTGGAGCGGGGGGGGGGGGGGTGCGCCGAGGGGACTGTGGGCGGGCGTCGGGGGGGCTTTGGGGGGGGGGCCTGGCGGGGGGGGGGGCTTGGGGCGGCGCGTGGCGGCCGACTTGGACTGGGGCCGCTGCTGGGGGCCCGGGGGGGGGGCGCGGGGGGGGGCCTTGCAGCAGGGGCTGGGCGGGGCAGAGCGGGGACGTGTGGCGGGGCTTGGGGCGGCGGCGGGGGGCCCCGGGCGCTCATGACTCAAGATCAAAAACCGTGTTTTCAACATTCGGGTGATCGTGTCCTCCTTCCTTTAATTCTGATTAAAGTATTTTTCGGGCAAACTAAAAATCCGTTAGGAATGGCCCTTTTTCACCAACACTTGAGTATTTCCGTACGGCACTGTGAGCTTCTCAAGCCAACGGGCCAAATTTCAAAAGTGAGATGGTCATGCAGTCAAGCACTACTTTGGACGGGAACGTACCACACTTGGTAGTTCCAGATCTCTTAAAACTTTCCCAAGGATCATTAAATCTTGTGATGGGTCAAGCATCGCGACCCTAAACAAGCGCTTCGTGGGAGGCACCCCATGCTTATCCGTAGTTGTATATAAATAAGTGTTGTTGTTGTGTAAAATAGCTTGTCTTTTCCATTACCCGTGTTTCCATGTTGTTGTTATTGTCCAGGATTGCCCGGATTGTGAAGACTCTCAGTTTTGTCATTCATCAAGAGTTTCACATCTTCAGCTTCAATTGGGAATCCGATATCCTAATCTTATCGACTAAAGTTTTATCTTTGGCATACTCATAAATGGCCTTAGGATTAATGTAGTCACCCTTCAAAACATCGAGGACCGATGTTTAGTTCTAGTTTTGGGGGGTATCTTCGTTTTGATTGTTTCTGCGCATTGTTACCACGTAACCCGCTTTTACACCAAAATACCAAAAAAAATGAAAAATATTGAAAAAAATTCTTCAAAAACAATATAATTAAGAGTTTTGTCGCAGTTTTGTTTCACCCTCCATACCCCAACCTTTTTTTTGTTTTCTTTTTGGGTAGAATAAGAATAATTTTTACTTGATCGGGCGTGTTGAGCCCTAGCTGTTCTTTAGGCCAAGCTTTTACGATTCTATTGCATTTGAATTTTAATAATTGTTGAAGAACGAGAAATGATAGAGTTAGAATATAAGTTAATGTGCTAAGCAAGATTCTTCTAAAAACTTATACAAGTAACTTGATGGTTTTCTCTCCCGGTGAATGTCTAGCACCTAAGATCATAGTACTCAATTTAATTAACTAGTTTAATTTGATGTTTTAGAAAAAGCATCAAATTTGTCAACTTGGGTTTTCAAGCGAGATTTTGTAGTTATTTAAAGATAAATGACCAAAGAATAGCATGACATGAAATGTGAATGCAAAAATGCATGATAATTTTGAAAATTTTGCCAATGAATGCATGCAGTTGATATTATGTGGAGCGAAGTAAAAGATGTGTCGTGATATCCACTCCTTTTGCTAGCAAGTGGTGGGGTTCAAACTAAGACATCTTTACTTCTAGAGATTTGGTTTTTTTCTTGTTCCCTGCCTCCTCTTGTGTCGTGCTATCTCACTTGGAAGAGAAAGGTTAGGTGAGGGGTTCAAACTAAAGCACCAATCCTTAGCCATATTAGGAATAGGTGTTGATTGTGATTTCCCACTACGCTAGAACTGGGGGTGGTGGGTTTTTCAAACTAAGATCACCGGTCGTTTGGTTGTGATATCTACTCCGTTAACCACGAGGGTAGGGGTTCAAACTAAGCAACGATCCTAGCTTTAAAGAACTTATGATTATGATGGTTTTTATTTTATTACGTTGAAATATTGACAAAAAGTTTCTACGTTTAAATCTCGAAATCAGTTACGAAGTCTTAATAAGTTGTTGCTTTGAGTCATGATTGCTTCTTGAATTTATGACTATGAAATAAGTTGCCTATGGTAAATTAAAATGAAGTACACACATTCTCAATGTTTTTATCCATGTTGGGAGTTGAAAATTCTCAATCATAAGTATGAGGGTTCTAACATATAAAACTTATATCGGACAATGATCTTGTTTAATTGCTTAGCTTGGAACTTGTGAAAAATCGAGGACGTTGAATTTATCGTCAGGACATCCGTAGGATCACTCTACGGGCGCTTCTCATTCTATGATCCTAGTATTAATAAATAAGAAGACAAACTTGTTTTAAAAATGAGAAAATCAAAAAAAATAGTTTAGTAGTTTGTGTAATTCAGAAAAATGGTGAAAAAAGGGGCTTACATGTTTACTTCATAACATTGTGTGAGGACACACAATACCTTAGTTTGGGGGATTTGATAAGTGGGCGCCTTTTTTTTAAAAAAAAAAATTTTTTTTACACATATCTTTTAACCTCTAAAACGAAGCTTAAATGACCAAAAACAGACAAAAACTGCCAAATATATGTTTTGTTTAGCCATTTGTATTGTGCAGAAGTGGCTATCAACAAATAGACAGAAAACATATGCAAAATGACTATATGAGCAGTTAGAATGAATAAGATGTGCAAATCAAGCTAAGTCCAAAAATGCCAAAGTCAGAGTCAATACTGAAGAATACTATTGAATGCAATCTTAACCCATCTGATGGGCCGGGAAAGCCCTATAGTATTTCTTATGATGACTGTGAAGACCAAATGGTCCCTCAATCAATTACAACAGCCCAATTTGTGTGATTTGACAATGATGTGTTTTGCAGACTTTGAAGGTGTGGGTACCCCCCCCCCCCCCCCCCCCACTTTGGGTTTTTTTTTTTCCCAATCCTAGCCCTTGAACAGCAATCTCAGCCATTGTACCACAAAACCAACTTCATAACACTTATTGGGCTTGAAAAAGCCCAATAACCCCACCTAAACCTTATTGGGCCCAGACACACTCAATTGGGCCCAATACAAGCCCAACACAAAACCCAAGCCCAATACAAGCCCAGACACACTCAATTGGGCCCAATACAAGCCCAACACAAAACCCAAGCCCAACAAAAGCCCACAATCCTTTTTTATAAAACATAAGGACCAAAATGTAAATTTTAAAACTTTGTTTTATAATTTAAAAAATGGTAAAATATAAGGGAAGGACTAAAAGCCCCCAATGGCATTTCTTTTATTAGTTTAAAGGCAGGGACCATTATTGCAATAGTCCAAAACCTTTCTTAATTCTTTTGTTATAAAACCAGAGGGACCTTAATTGCCACTTTCCAAACTTGGTTTATAACTAAAATTCGGCTTAAATGAAATGAAAAGAGAGAAAGAGTTGAGGGACTGTTCTTGCCTCTTCTCCAAACATCCCTTTTAAAACCTGTAACCATAACTGTCCTTCCCCCCTTGGCGCCAAAACCTCAAACCGCCCTTTCCCACAGTTTCAGCTCCAAACCACCTCCCTAGTACACTTCCCTGTACCCCTAACCCATTTCCCACAACCCATTACCCCTATAACCCTTTCCAGTTCAACAATCACTCAACCCGAGACCCCCATTTAATGGTGAGATGGTATTCAAAAGACATGGAGGGCTAGGATTGCTTAGGATTGCTTTGTACACTCACAGAAACACATCCCAAGAGATAGAAGTCTTTGAAGACTTGTATAAAAGAAAAGAGAACAAGCCGAGTACCCCATCCCTGTTTTTTTTACTTTCTTAGTTTAAATTTAATTAAAGTTTGCTTTAAAGTTATTGTATTTAGTTTGTTTAAAACGTTTTAAGTTGTAATTCTTGGAAGTTTAATAAATTATTAAGAGTTCTCTTGTTATTGCATTTGTCAAAATTTGAAATATAATTTAAGTTGTTTAATCCTGTTTAAACTTGTGTAGAATGTTTTAAAAGTGATGCTAAACTCACACTTGTGAACACTTTTCTTAGCCTTATTTCACCAAAAAATCAGTTAAAAAAATCAGATTTTCTTATAAATTAAGGGGTTGTTTGGGTTATCTCAAAAATGGTGTCATATGGGAGTCTATCATGGGTTGTAACCCACTCAGCCATTTGGTGATGTGAGTAGGGTTTAGATAGCTACTTTAATTACCATTTTTAGTTTGAAAATAAGTTTTTAAGTCCTTTCTATATTCTGTCAAAATTTAACTAAGCCAAAATGAGCTTAAGTGCTCAAGCTGCTTATGCAGCTTAAGCACACTATTGTTGTGCTTTTTGTGGTTGTTTCTAGCCATTTTAAAACACCCCTTGTTCTGTCTCTTTAAGTTCACCCATGTCACCATGTATGTATGTGTGTACATTTTTTGAAAGTAGCCAATTTTAAGCCCCATGTTCAGCAATTTTAAAAAGGCCTTAAGCTCTCATACTTTGAAAATAAGCTCAATTATGGCCCCTTATTCTGTTTGTGGTTTGTTTTGGCTAAAAAGCTCATAAGAGCTTATTTTCATAAGCTCAAATAAGCCCCTAGGCCACTGTTTGAGCTCCCCTGGTGCTAGACTCTAAACTCAGCCCACTTTTTCTAGCTTACTTGCAATTAAGCTCTAGGTTTTTATTGCTTATTATTATAGCTTATAGGTTTACCTCTTAGGATTAGCAGCTTATTTTAGTTAGTTAGCTTATTTAGTTAGCTTATTCTAGCCTTAAAGTAGGCCCTTTTTTGTTTTCTTTTAAAAACTGTCACTATAGCCATAAGTCATTCCCAGCTTATTTTAGGGCTTATTCTAGAAAACATAGCTTATTTAGGATTCCCTTTTCCCTAGCAGCCTATTTCCCTTAGTTTTATAGCTTATTGTGCCTTAAAATCTCAAAGAAAAGCCAATACGATAATAAGCTTTTAAGCCTCTATTAACATTTCTGTCAGCAAAAAGCTCATGTTTCGGCCTTAATTTAGACCCTTCAGCACTAGTCTTTTATACAAATGAGGTAAGACTCAAGCCCCTTTACAACTTTCCTGTTTTGACTTTTAGCTAATAAGCAATTTGGACCCACCTTGCATATCGGGGTCCACCTCAGGGACCAATTGTGTAATTTTCTCTTTCATAGTTATAACTGTTAATCCCCCTTGTTAGTTTGTTGTTTCCCAGTTAATCCTTATGTCCTTTCACTGTTAGTCCCTATAGTTAAGTTTAGTTAGTTTTATTTAATTTAATTAATTAAATTAGGTTACTTTTTTAATTAGTTTAATTAATTTAATTATAAACAGTAAAATTTGGGCATTTTTATATTTTTAGAATTGTTAACTTTTTCTTTATTTAATTTTATTTTTTCAGAATTTTTATAACTTTTAATTTTTGTCTTTTTCTATTTTCTTAGTTTTAATTAGTTATTAATCTTTAAAAATTCATAAAAAATCCAAAAATTAATAAAAAAATATTTTTCTTTTTTATAAAATTTTCTTTTGTCATTTAGTGTCTAGGAAAAATATAAAATTTAGTGTAGGCTTAATTTTTCTTAAATTTCAGTCTTAGACCCGTTTTACCGAGTGCGTTTTACCGTTTCTTTTCGTTTTACATTCAAACGACCTCCGTTTTAGTTCTAGTTTTCTTTATTTTTCAAATTAACTTAATTAGAATTTAATTTTAATTTTTAATTTAATTTAGCATTTATTTTCTTAATTTTTAGTATTTAGGTTTCCCTGATACCTAATTTGTTCCCGTAATTTAATTTAGATTAGTATTTAGGTTTCCCTATAACTAATTTTGTTTCCCGTAGTTTTTAAGATCCCCATTTCCTATATCTGTTTCCCGTAGATTAAATTAGGTTTTATTTAATTAATTTTAGTTGTAATTATATCAGTGTTTCCATCATATATTCTCCATCATTCAATTTCTCATCAAACCAGGATTACTTTCAATTGCAGCCTCGTTGGGACATACGACCCGGGAATATCTCTTCCGGAATCTTTTTATAATTGATTCTTACTTGTGTATTTTATCCTTTTGTGGAATTTGACCTTTTGCCTTGGTCAAGGCATTTCGGTAGGATTCTGATTTTTTTGGGTTTGCTATATAAGTGTGTGCTATTCTGGACGAATCTTGACCCATGATTCATACTACTTCCTCTCCTAAAGTGTTAGAACGTGAACCGAGGTCACAATGGACACGATGGCATCCTACTAATAACGGAAGCTTACGACGACGTCCAACTCGGGGTTGTCCCTATGTTGTCCATCATGAAATCAATCTCTGAGCCCGGTAATGCTCAGTTAGTACTTCAAGGCTAACCAAAAAGCATCGATTCCCATTTCTTCAGAAAGAAATATGAAAGAAGTCGATGAAAAGCTAACGACCAAATTGAGAATTCTATGAATCTTTAGAGATTTGAAGTGTTCACACTTAAGCTTTACGGATTGCTTGATGGTCATGCCAAAATTCGCCTTCGACTCTAAAAAAACTTAATCGGAAACAAAGAAAAGTTGAGTGAAATGGCTAGAACCCCATTGAATGAGAATTGCTCAGCAGTCATCCTAAACAAGTTACCAAAGAAACTTGGAGACCCTGGCCGATTTCTTATTCCATGTGAATTTTCCGGGATTAATACCATGCAGCCTTGGCGTTCTTGGCGCAAGCATTAAATCTTATGCCATATTCCGTTGGAAAATCTCTCTTCCCGAACTAAAACCCCGCACTTGCATGACGCTAGAGCTAGCGGATTCCGTTTCAATCTCTGAACCAATCGGTATCGCTGAAGACGTCTATGTAACGGTGGGAAAGTTCCAATTTCCTGCAGATTTCGTAGTCGTCGATTTTGAGCCAGACCCCCGAGTACCTCTAATTCTCGGGAGGAGTTTCTTAAAGACCAGTCGTGCATTAATCGATGTATACGAGGGTGAGATAACCCTTCGTGTTGGCAGAGAGGCCATTACATTCAATCTGGACCAAACTTCGAGATACACGGCTAATTACAATCATATGACGGCAAACCGAATTGACGTCATTGATATGGCTTGTGAAGAATACTCTCAAGAAGTTTTGGGGTGGCTCTTCTCAAAAGGTGATTTCTCGAGATGGCAATCCCCACTTCCTTACTTGATCCAATCGTCTCTACTGGTTTCTCCGACTTTACTCTATTGGGGACAGTGATTTTCTCCTTTTCGAAGAAGCCGACTCTTTTCTTGCTATAGGTAGAGGATGATCCAACTTCACCGGAAGTTGATCCAACATATTATGACCCTGATGGGGACATTCTTCTCCTCGAAGCAATTCTTAATAGTGATCCCTCACCACCACCTCCCAATCAAGGAAATTATTTTCCGGAAACTCGAAAAGATCTTAAAATCTGTGAAGCAAACTCTTCAGTTAATGAGCCCCCTGAGGTTGAACTCAAGGACTTGCCACCTCATTTAGAATATGCATTTTTGGAAGGTAACGACAAGTTGCCCGTCATAATTGCAAAAGATTTAAAGAATGAGGAAAAGGCAGCTCTAATCGAGGTTCTAAAGTCCCACAAGCGAGCCATCGCTTGGAAACTTTCTGATATCAAGGGTATCAACCCAGAGTTTGTACACACAAATATTTTCATGGAAGGAGGACTACGACGACGGTTCAGCATCAAAGGCGAGTAAATCTGAAAATCCATGACGTCATCAAAAAAGTGATTGAAAAACTTCTTCACGTTGGATTAATTTATCCGATCTCTAACAGTCCATGGGTAAGCCCGGTGCATTGTGTACCAAAAAAGGGTGGCATGGACCGGTCGTCATGATGTCGAGAATGGAATCTTATTCCGAACTCGATTGGTTTACAGGTGGAGAGTGTGCACGACATATAGAAAGTTGAATGGAGGTACCTGAAAGGGGGGGGGGGGGGGGGGGGGGGGGACCACTTTCCACTTCCTTCATGGGAATCCAAATGCTCGAAGGCCCTGCGCGAAACGCCAATTTATTGTTTTCATCGATGGCTTTTCGGGTTATTTCCAGATTCCCATAGACCCGAAGGACCAAGAAAAGACAACCTTTACTTGCCCATACGGAACATTTGCCTACCGCCGCATGCCTTTTGGGCTATGCAATGCACCCGGCACGTTTCAACGATGTATGATGGCAATCTTCCACGACATGATCGAAAAAACGATGGAAGTGTTTATGGATGACTTTTCGGTCTTCGGGGATTCTTTCTCTACATGCCTATCCCATTTGGACAAAATGTTAAAACGGTGTGAAGACACCAATTTGGTCCTAAACTGGGAGAAAAGCCATTTCATGGTAAAAGAAGGCATTGTTCTTGGACACAAAATCTCCAAGTCGGGAATTGAGGTCGACCGAGCTAAAGTTGACGTTATCGCCAAGCTCCCTCACCCGACTACTGTGAAAGGTGTCCGAAGTTTTCTTGGGCATGCCGGTTTTTACCGACGGTTCATACAAGACTTCTCAAAAATATCCCGCCCAATGACTCACCTGCTTGAAAAAGAGACTCCATTTTTCTTCTCAAAAGAGTGTATCGAATCCCTTTATACTCTTAAAGAAATTGACTGAAGGCTCGATTTTGATTCTCCTGACTGGGGACTTGCCCTTCGAACTAATGTGTGATGCAAGTGATTTTGCAAAAACTTTTGGGTGGCCCAGTCCTTTAGGGCAACGAAAAAACAAGCATTTCCAACCAATTCACTATGCCAGCAAAACCATGACTGAAGCTCAAGCACACTACACTACGACCGAAAAAGAATTACTTGCCGTAGTGTACGCTTTTGAGAAATTTTGGTCATATCTTGTTTTGTCTAAGAGCATAGTGTATACCGACCATTCTGCTATAAAGTATCTCTTCGCTAAAAAGGATGCTAAGCCAAGACTGATGCGGTTGATCCTTTTGATCCAAGAATTTGATGTCGTCATCCGAGACAAAAAAGGAGCAGAGAATCTGCGCCCCGAATCATTCTTTCCCAGACTTGAGAACCCTCATCAGATAAACTCAGAGGAACAAAGGAAATCACGGAAACATTTCCTCTCGAAACTCTTGGATCGGTTGCTCTTCGTGTTGATAGTACCCCATGGTTTGCAGATTTTGCAAATTACCATGCGGGGAATTTCATTGTCAAGGGAATGTCATCCCAACAGAAAAACAAGTTTTTCAAAGATGTCAAACACTACTTCTGGGATGACCCCTTCTTGTTCAAAATCTGTGCGGATCAACTGATCTGGCGGTATTGTTTGTGCACGGAAAAGAAGCTTCAAACATTCTCGAAGCTTGCCATAATGGACCCACCGGGGGACATCACGGTGCAAATCTCACCGCCAAAAAGGTCTTTGATGCCGGATTCTTTTGGCCTTCAGTATACAAAGATGCACACGAGTTGGTTAAAAAATTGGACTCGTGCCAACGACAAGGAAAAATTTCACAAAGGGATGAGATGCCTCAAAATTCCATCCAAGTTTGTGAAATCTTTGACGTTTGGGGCATCGACTTCATGGGACCCTTCCCATCTTCTAGAGGCAACAAATACATACTCGTGGCGGTCGACTATTTGTCAAAATGGGTTGAAGCAAAAGCGCTCCCCACCAACGACGCCCGAGTAGTTTGCAAATTTCTTAAATCTCTCTTTGCCAGATTTGGTGCCCCTCGTGCCATCATCAGTGATCGTGGAACACATTTTTGCAATGACCAGTTTGCAAAGGTCATGCTTAAATACGGAGTCACTCATCGCTCTCACGCGTCATCACCTTAGACAAACAGTGGGCAGGTGAAGAATCGAATCTGTCGGTTTAAAAAGAATTCTTGAAAGGACAGTGGGCGAAAATCGTGCCTCTTGGTCGGACAAACTGGATGACGCTCTCTGGGCCTTTCGTACAGCGTACAAAACACCCATCGGGTGCACTCCGTACAAGCTTGTATATGGAAAGGCATGTCATCTGCCGATTGAGTTGGAGCACAAAGCTTACTGGGCCCTTAAACATGCAAACTTTGATCTCAAAACCGCGGGTGATCAACGCAAAGTTCAACTCAATGAATTAAGTGAACTGCGTGATCAAGCCTATGAAAATTCTTTTGATTTACAAAGAGAAACTAGCAGGGTTCATGACGCAAGATCAAAAAAACGATTTTTCAACGTCGGTGATCAAGTCTCCTCTTTAACTCAAGATGAAAAATTTTCTCCGGTAAGTTGAAGTTCCCGTTGTCAGGCCATTTACCATTGTTAAAGTTTTCACGTTTATGGCACCGTTGAGTTTATCCCAAAACTCGGGTCAACTTCAAAGTAAATGGTCATAGTTCAAGCACTACTTTGGAGGTGATATCCATGCTATGGATATTCCGGACCTCCAAAAATTCCCTAAGGACAACTTAATTCAGGATGGGGTCAAGCTTTTTGACCCTAAACAAGGCTTTTGGATGGCACCCCATGGTTATTTAGTTTATCCGTTAGTAGTAGGAATGCTAGCTTAGTAATGAATAAGTGTTTAGTTGTTGTGAGGAGGCTTGCCTCTACCTTTTCCATGTTTTGTTGTTTTGTGCTGTTTTTTCAGGAGGTTCCTGGAATTTTTTGGAAGCTCTCGTGCTAGCGGTTTTGTCCTTCGATCACAAGAGCTTCACAATCCTCAGCTTCATTTGGGAATCCCGATATCCTAATCTTATCGACTAACGTTTATCTTTAAGCATAATTCATAAACGGCTTAGGATTTACGTAGAGACCCTTCGTAAAACATTGAGGACAATGTTTCATTCTAGTATGGGGGGGATCTTCGATTTGATTGTGCCTGCAGCCGTTGTTATCACGTAATCCCGTTTTTACCACCAAAATTTCAAAATAAAAAATAAAAAAAAATTTTAAAAATTTTCAAAAATAAAATAAGTGTTTTTGTCACAATTTTGACTTTCCTGATACCTGGGTTAGAATAAGAGTAAAATTTTGACTCGAGTCGAGCGTGTTGAGCTCATAGACTGTTCCTTAAACTTTTAGACCTAAAGCGTCTTCGCGATATTCGCGGAAGAATCGAAAAAGATAAGTGTTGAGTATGAACTGTATGCTAAACAAGGATTATTTGGAAATCTTAAGAGCTCATAAGTGTAATTTGTCTCTTTTTCTCCCATAAGATTCTAACCTGATTAATATACGTGCTACTTTTGGAAATTAAACTTAAATCAATAATTTTTATGTAGTATATAGCAAAAACTTTAGACTTAGTTCAAATTTATACTTGAATTTTTCAAAAAGACGTTTTCCCAATATAAAAAAAAATGATGATGAAAAATGCAAAAATATAATAAACTGTGGGTTGATAAAATAGTTGTTGTTATCTGCCGGCTCACAACGATGTTGCAGCCTTCTAAGAAAGCATAGTAAGAATAATTATTTTATCCCGTGACTGATAAAATTGTGCTGCTTTCTTGCCGCTCACAATTCGTTGTTGCAGCCTTCTAAAAGGTCGAGGGTTACAAACTGCAATAATGGTTAATATTAAGTGTGAATAAAAGATCTCTTTTTGTTAAATTCAAATATGCTTTTGTACTTTTGGCATTATATTTTTATACGCTATGTGCCACGGAAAAACCTGAGAGTTTTCGAAACCTAAGTTCCGTGATTAGTCCGTACTAGTCTCTGTGGAGGTGTCAAAAAGCCTAGTCAACTTAACCGCAGGTTGGGATGTGCCAAGACGAAAGTACGCTACATGGGTTTGATCTCGGGACTTCAAAATCAATTATTCTCGGGTGGACGTGAACATAACATAGAATTGATCCATGGTTTGAAATTCAAATAGCACATACACCTTAATATATAATCTGTCGGGAGTGAAAAGTTTTACAAATTGCCAAATATGAGTAATGTTAGCATCTTTAGCTCATAAGTAACGTGTGATTCATTTTAGCTTGGTTTGGAAATAACTAAAGTCGGGAACGATGAATTTATCCTTTTTGGGGCACTCTCGGATCGAATTTGCGATCTTTGTTCTTTGATCCTTAAAGTTATTTAAAATAACGAAAGTCAAACGTTCTAGTTAAGTAGATTATGAAAAATGAAAAAATACAAAAAAAGATGTGTAGAATAGGTTGTATATATAAAAAAAAATGGTACAAGTTAAAGACGGGGATTTCATAACTTATGAGTCTTTAAATCCCTTGAGGAAAAATTAGCTACTTTTCGAGGGTTATTAGTAAACGGGTGATCGAGGATTTCTTAGTTTTCTCCCGAAATGCTTATTCATAGCATTGCGTGAGGACACGGCAATACCTTAGTATGGGGGATTTTGGTATGTGTTTAATTACACACACATTTTACCTTTAAAAACAAGTTAAAATAACCAAAAACGGACTTGAAATGTCAAAAATATGCTTGTTTTGCTAATTGTGTTGTGCAGGAACGGATATCTAAGAAAAGGACGAAAAACGAAGCCAAAACGACAAAACCGGACATGGAATGGAAAAGCGTGGAAAAGACAAAGTTAAGACAAAGCCTAAGTGTGAAAAAGTCAACCAAAGTCAACCCCGACAAATCCAAAGTCAAAAAGTGAAGAAAAAATAAGTTTAGGGGCCAAAATTGCCAAGTCCCTAACCTATTAAATGAAGGATATAAAGAAGATACTTGTGAGGGACTAAAACTGCCAACTCACTAAACTATAAACCACAAGGGTCATTTCTGCCATCGCTCTAAACCTATAACCCACAAGGACTTGTGATGAGATACCCTTTATAACATTCGGGGGGTTATTCTGCCAAGTTTCCAAACTTGTATAAACACAAGGACGAAATTTGCAAGGACAACTATATCCATGAGGGACTATTTGTGTCAAAACCACAAACTCACACCCCCGTTTGAAACACTGTACATCTCCTACACCAATTTCCGCCAAACCCCCAAACCCCACATCCTGTCACTATCGACCTCTGTTGTACTCCTCCCCACATCCCTTCCAACCATTCACAAATCCTAAACCCCTACCCCCAAAACATGGGTTTATAGCCAGGCTAGGCCATCAAAAACATACAATCCTTATCAAGGTTTAGATTTGAGACTTGGGCCCAAGATAAAGGAAAGGCCTAGGATGGCTTTAAGTTTCATCTCACAAACAAACACCGAGGCTGTTTTGTGTTACAAGAAGCACAGAAGTGACGACAGAGGAGAAGTTCTAAAAAACCTCGCTTATTTTGCCTAATAAAAGCCCCTTTGTAAGCCATTATGGCAAACTAGTTACAGTTAGTTTTTTTTAGTGTGTAGTTTTTTTAAGAGTTCAGTTTTTAAGTTTTTAAGTATTCCAACTTCCATGTACTTTTATTTTTAAAATTAATGAAAATTCAGTTTGATGTTTTAATTTTTGTTCAAAATTCTTAAGTGAAGTCTTTTAAAAGCTCACAAAAACCACTTCATAATCTGTTTCCAAACTTTAATACAAGAGTTTAAGAAAAAAGGAAAAAGAAAAGTTACTGTTTGATCAAGCAAATGGATGAATGAGCAGTCTTGGAAGGCTCATTGGGTGCTTAGTTTAGCTTATTTATAAGCTAAGGGTAGGTTTTAGAGCTTATTTAGGTTGACTTTATCCTGTTTTGAGCAAGGATCAAAGGTATGCTTTCTCATTAAATTTTTGCTTAAAATTTACTGTAGCATTGCTTATTTTTAGCTTATTAATGACTTATTGTGCTTATTTGTGTTTAGTGATGCTTAAAAATGCCTTTTAGTTGCTCTTATTGCATTTACTTGTCAATTGCTTAAAACTGTCTAGTTAGCTTATTTCTGTTTATAGCTTATTAGCTTTTTAAAGTGCTTATTTGTTTTTGCTTTTCACTTTTTATTATTTAACCTTGCATGTTTAGTAGTTGTTTTTGAAATTTAGTGCTTAGTTCAGTAATTAAAAGTGTTAAATTCGATTTTAAAAAGATAAAGGGGTGTTTGGGTTAAGCCCAAAATGGGTCAAAAATGGAAGGTTATGGGTTGGTGTCAATTGTCTAACTTTGGCTTAATTTATTAAGCTTGTTTGTGACTGTTTTCCAAAGTTTTCAAGTCTTTAAAGTGTTTTTCAACTTTTCTAAGTGTGCCTTTAAGTCTGTTGGATTTTGAAAGAGGTACAAGAGCTTATTTGGATAAGCTCTTGTATATTTGAGTTTTAGTTTCAAGTTTGTCATTTTTGAGAGTCTAAACAAGTTTTGAAAAGTGTTTGAGTCATTTGTTTATCTCAGTCAAAACTGCCAAAAAGATTTTTTGTGTCATCCTTTAGTAAAAGAAAATGGTGCTTGACACCCATTTTCAAGCCAACTTTTCTAGCTCATTTAGCCTTAAGCCCTTAGTTCTTTTGGTTTTTCTAGAAAGCCATTAAGCTCTTTAATAAGCCTCCAAAAGCTCAACCCTTAGAATCACCTTTAGGTGGCTTACTTTTAAGCCAAAAGTGAGCTTTTGACTGTTTTTGACCCTTGTAGGACAACAGCTTATTCTAGGGTGTTTAAGCTTATTTTTCTTTCTTTATTTTGCTTAATTGAGTACCTCATTAGCTTATTAGTGATAGTTAAGTCCTCTTCCTAGCTTGCTTGCATTTTTATGGCTTTTTAAGACCAAAATTTCAAGAAAATAAGCCATTTTTGTCCTTAGCTCTTTCTTTTGAGGTCTGTCAGTTTGAGGTGCTTATTTGAGGGCTTATTTGTGTTTCAAAGCAATAAGCCTTTGGGGCTTATTGAAGCTTATTGGCAAGTGTCCAGGGCTGTGGGCCCCACTTGTCCTCAAAAACAGCTTAAGGGGCTTAAATTTAAGCCCCAAAAGCTGTCCCAACTGTTTGCAAAACAGTTATAAGCACTTTGGCTTATTTCATTTTTCTCTTTGCTTATTTTTGACTTTAAGCTTTTCATTTGTGCTTATTATGTTGGCCTTAAGCCATTCTTAGCTTAATTAGTTTAGTTAAAGCTTATTTGGATTTATTAGCTTATTAACATTTTAAGGGATAGTGAAAAAGTTAAGTCTGCCACTTTTAAGCCCGTTTTCCAGCTTATTTATAAGCAATCTCAAAAAGTTGTAGTTATAAAAATTGTTAAGCTCAAGGAGCTTAACAAGTTTGTGTAAAAAGTTTTGAAAAAAAAGGGGAGATAAGGGGAAACCCGGGTGAGCAAGACTCGAACCCGGGTCTCACCCTCAATACACCCCTTTTATAACTCTCTTACCGCTGTGCCCTTGGGTCTTTTCTGAAAGACTCTTGGGCACTTAGTTATATAAGGGAGTTTTGGCCCTTAAAGCTATAAGCTGTTTCGAGCTTATTTTCGGCTTATTTATAAGCCGAATTTCGGGTTTCTTATTTTTCGTAGGTTAATATCAGTGTAAAGTATTTTAGGTAATTTTTTTAGAATTTTTAAAAATAGTTTAGTATTTTTTATAATTTAATTTAATTTAAAGTTTAGAAAATTCATAAAAAATATAAAAATTATAAAAAAAATATTTTTCTTTTTTAGAAAATTTTCTTTAGTCATATACTACGTAGGAAAAATAGAAAAACTTTCATAGGGTTAATTTTTCAATCTTTTGATTTTTAAAGAACGGGGGTCGGGTACGAATTTTGTCTTGACTCGTTTTTGGGTCAAACAACCTCCGTTTTCAGTCTAGTCTTTTTCATTCTTCATTATTAGTCCCCTAGAGTAGTTTAGAAGTAAAAATTTCTTTATAGAGTTAATTTTGAAGATTTTGGGTTTTTGACCCCTTGTTCGGGATTCGTGCTCTCGTTTTTTTCAGCTTAATTTCATAATTTTTAGTTTTTTTCTTAATCGTTTTTGTTTGTTATTGTTTAACTTAGCTTTTCACACTCTCAAATCATTTCTCTCATTCAAACTCCAATCTTCCGACTGTATCGATTCTCCAGCACAGCCTCGTTGGGGATAAACGACCCGGGAACATTCTATACTACTTCTCGGTTTTATTGATTATTGTTTTTAGACTATACTTACTATATATTTTATATTTTATTATATAATATATATATATATAAGGTGTGGTTTAGCATCAATCAATTTTTGGCGCCGTTGCCGGGGAGGCTGTGAAAACGATTATCGTTACGTTTGACAAATTGTGTTTGAATTTGTGAATATTTCTTTTATTTTCATAAAAATATAAAAAATACAAAAATATTTTTCATTTCTTTTAGTATAATTATCATATAAAAACAAAAGAAAAACCAAAAATATAAAAACATTGTCCAAAAAAAAAAAAAAAAATAAAAAATACATTGGGTTAAAGAACACCATCAAAATAATACTCTCAACTGGAGTATTATCCATAATAAGTTCCCGAACAAAAGATTTAAAACTTGCCTTTTGTGTCTCTTGCGATATACGGCTCACCTCATTTTGATAAACAAACTATAAAGTGGGTATAAGGAGGGTTGTTCCAACGAACTACGACCCGAAAGGAGAAATAAGCTTCGCGCTATTCCTACTCCTCCGCTCACCTGTGCGTTTTTTTATTGTGAGAGCTACCGTGAAGTAAGATCGATTATTTGACCAGATTTCAGCAAAGGTTCGATGAATCGTTTTATGAGGCTTGGGATCGTTTCAATGATCTACTTAGGGCATGTCCACATGATAAGTGCTTAATTACACATATCTTTTACCTCTAAAAACGAGCTTAAATGACCAAAAACAGACATAAAATGCCAAATATATGTTTGTTTTGCTTTGTATACTGTGCATGTATCGGATATTCACTAAAGAATAAAAAACGAAGCCAAAACCGATAAAACTGAGCACAGGAATGGAAAGAGCATGAAAAGTCGAAGCCGATGACCTGTGCATCTAAATGGGCTAACCCGCACCCAAGTTAATGGGCCGAGTAAACCCATTGAGCTTATCTATTAAATCAAAAGTCCAAATCCAAAACCATTTAAACCGGCCCAAAATATAAGCCCATTAGCCTTTACACCATTAGTCACTAGGGGTTTACATTGTTAGTCCTTGGGGACTAACACGGTTAGTCCCTAACTTTACACCATTAGTCCTTTAAACCCCTTACACCGTTAGTCCCTAGGGACTAACACAGTCATTCCCTACATCATATTTTCCCTTTACACCGTTAGTCCCCAACCCCTAACACCCGTTAACCTAAATCAAACAGTTATAAACAAAACCATTTTCCCGCCAAGCTACTAATCATCTGTCACTTTCCCTCGACCCTGCTCCAACAAACAACACCCCATCACTATCCCTCAACCCCACTTCACAAATAACCAATTCCACCTTGGCAATCCCATGAGTTCTTATTAGTTGATGAACAAAGACAAAGAATCAAGGGTCCAGATTGATAGACTTGGTGACCAAGAAAATTT
Source organism: Tanacetum coccineum (assembly GCA_026074375.1). NCBI lineage: Eukaryota > Viridiplantae > Streptophyta > Magnoliopsida > Asterales > Asteraceae > Tanacetum > Tanacetum coccineum. The sequence goes on along the minus strand of BQNB010059047.1, from coordinate 7,989 downwards.
GATGGCTATGATGAAGACTTAAAGCTCCCCACACAAGAAGCACACCCTCTCATCTCACTCACAGAAGTAGCACAGTTTGAAGACCCAAGACCTTCATAATTCTCTATAAATAGGACCTTGTAAGCCCATATGAGGATTATTCAGTTTTCCTAGCTTATTTTAGTGTAACTTAGATTATTTTCAAGTATTGTAACTCTTTTTAAGAATTAATGAAAGTTTGATGTTTTTAAGTAAAATT
>BQNB010059046.1:2710-37499 GCA_026074375.1 Tanacetum coccineum | reverse complement strand
CTAGGAATAGATCCAAAAGGTCAATCAGATTGCTTGTCAGCGAATCTATCGAATTTTGCTTTTAAGTTTTGGATCGACGCTTGATGATTTTTAATTGTTGTTTCAAGTTTGGTTGTATGATCCATAAACGTATCTTAAGACTTATATCAGTTAACTTAATCGGATGTGTCACACAAATAATCAAGTTACTATTATATCAAATCTAGTTTGTTTATCAATTAACGTGAGCGAATTTCTCCAACTAAACGATAGAGACCGTACATAAATCTTTAAAACTATATAGCACACAACGGGTCTTTCGACCTATACCGTTATGTGTATATAATCAAAATTGATGAACAAGGTTAATAAGATAAGACACGATAGGATTTCAACATAAGCTTAAGATTAACAAGATCGTAATAACACCAAATGCTTATTTATTATATCAACATCATCGAGTAGTCATGAGAGATTTAGCCTCTCATAGCTACGGAATTTACAATAACAAAGTGAAATAGGGAAATGAGATACATACGAGATTCAGATGGGTTAAGGATCACAAGGAGACCCGATTACAAGTATCGAATCTTAATAAACCGAATTATACTTAAATATTATATAAACCGTCTTCGTCTTGCCGGAATTTATGCTTAAAACCTAGAGATTGATAGAGAGTTAATGTGTATGATATATGTAGGAGAGATGTCTTAAATGGCTTGAAAATCTTCTCTATTTATAGGATGGGCGAGGCCTGAAGTGCGGCGCACAAAATAATATGTGCGACGTACTTCAGCCTAAGTCGGTTAAATTTTCATTAATGCATAGAGCAAGTGCAACACACATCCAGGAAAAACCGGCACACTTTGAGTATTAACTAGCTTCATTTATTTCATTGATAAGTACGGCGCACATCCATATAAGTGCGGCACACTTCTTAGTATTTTTTGGACTTTATTATTTCTTTTCTTCTAACTTTGCTTCCAATGGGTGTAAACACTTGTAATTCAAACATTTTGAGCACGAATAGTCTTCAAGTGAACCTTCACATATTTCATGCTATTAAGTATCAAAAGTTCATGAGAAATAATGAAATATATACAAATAACGCCGCCAAAAACATGTATAATTTAGGCATTATCAGAAAGCCTGACTCAGTGATGTACAGTTTTAATACGTATAATAATATAAAGTATAGAAAATTCCAAAACTACCCTTGAGGACATAGGTAGTAGGAAAAATCTTACAAAAATACTACACGTTTAACCGTTAAGTGATTACCGGGTATTTTCCCAAAGACTTATGAAATTGAGACCTCGTTTGTTATTTGGACAATGACTTGAATTGGTTCGAAGATGATTTGTTTTCTAAAATCCTAATAGTGAGCAAATAAAGGGACAATTAAACCTAACTATGAAAAAACGATAACTGGAAATAAAGTAAACACGACAAATAAGCTAGAACACTAAAATTAAACCCTAAATACTTTTCTAAACTTTTTCTAATCCTAAATGACTATTTAAAAGTAAAAAGATAAGGAAATTCTAAACCGAGAGTAATTTGAGCTAAAAACAAAGAAAACGAGAACGGGGATCGAATCCCGTTCTTTAAAAATTGAACTTTCAAAATATTAACCCTACGGAAGTAAATTTCAACCTAAACCTAGAATATGATAAAAGAAAATTTTATAAAAAGGAAAAATATTTTTTTGATTATTTTTCTATTTTTTATGATTTTTTAAAGTTTTTAACAAAAATAAATGATTAAAGATACAAAACTTTGAATTAAAAATCTAAGAAAATTCCTAAAAATAGCTAATGTAACAAAGAATGCAGGAAAATTATAAAAAACTAAAAAGTGCTAAACTAAATAAGCCGGGAAAAATCAAATAAGCATTTGAAATGCTTATTATACTAAAAACTCAAAAAAGGGTTAAAAGGATTATATTTGCAAAGTTGGACGTAAAAGTCCCAAGGGCACGTTGGTGAGGGGTGTGTGTGTTGAGGCTTATAAAGGGTAGAGGCTAAGTTGAGGTCGGGGGTTCGAGTCTTGCTCACCCCCGACTTCCTTAGTTTTCCCTTTTTATTTTTTTGCAAAAACCTAAAAAGTAAAGTTTTAAAACAGCTTATAGTAAGCTATTTTTGTGAAAACAACTTTTCTAAAAGTCACTAATAAGCTAGAAACAGCTTAAAAATCAGACAAACTACACTTAGCCATTTTTTTACTTTTAAACAAAACTAAATAAGCTAAAAACTGAAATAATCTACACTAGGACTAAATAAGCTATAGGTGACCTGAAACTACACTAATAAGCTAGTCTAGACTAGAAATAACCAAAAAGAAAGGGCAATAAGCTGAAAAGGCACAATGAACAATTCTACAAACCAAACAGACAAATAGGACAACTTTGAGCTTATTTTTCAATAAGCTAAAAGATCCTTATGAGAATAAGCTCTATACCAACTTAAACCTTATCTAAAAGACTTTCAAAAACTTTAATAAAAAACTAATTTGAAACTCAATTAAGCAATTAAAAAGCTGAATGAAAATCTTCTTTTAACTTTCACCTATGTTTTTTGATTTTTAAGAAAAGACAAAATAAGCTAAAGCTAGACTCTATTAAGCTATGAACTACTAGGAACCAACCTAATAAGCTATTTTAAACCGCAACTAAACTAAAACTTAAACTATAAGCTAAAAAAACACAAATAAGCTCTTAGGTATAAACTACTAACCAAGCAAGCCTTAAGGGCACTTTTGAGCTTATTTTTCAATAAGCTAACAGATCCTTATGGACTTTTAGCTTATTTTATCTTAAACCCTGGCCAAAAAGCTCTCTAAAACTTCTTTTGAAAAGCATTTTGAAATTCATTTGCTTGTTGAAAAATCTATTTGAAAACTGCTTAATTTACTCAGTAGAGTAAGAGCTGAGTACATTTTTAGTTTTGAAAAGACAAATTGCTTATTTTGAGCTTAAAAACAGATAACCAAATGGACTTTTAAAAGAAAATTAAGCTGAAATCGATCTACTATTACCTAAAATCTACTTGTGAACAAAATTTGAAAACTTAAAACCTACTTTTACTCTCTGAAATCTAAGCTAGAAATTGGCTATTAGGCTATTTAACTATCCTGATGCATTTGACACCCTAAGAGTCAAAACTTAAAACTAAAAGTGCAGGCTAATGATCTATGTTTCTACACTATGTAATAACTAAAACTAAAGATAATTTGATCAATGAAACTAGCTTGAACAAACTTAAACTCAGAATGCTCATACACCTGAGCTTATGGCCACAGATTCAAAGAACCTACACATAAGCTATCTATAAACTTATTTAACATAAGAAGAACTTCAAAACCTAATCTTATAAGCTTAACTTTGAGATTGAAACTCAATTTATAAGGCCAAATGGCTAAGGGCAGTACTAACTTAAGTTAATACTGCCTAAACCAAACACCCCTTTAAAATGTGAAATCTCATTTTTAGTTTATAAAATTAAGAGATCAGTTTTGAAACTTAAATACCAGATTATATCAAGCTTATAACAAACCTAATGAATAGATTTAAGCAACTGGTTAAGCAGAATTAATAAGCTACAAGACTATGCTAATATTTTTGGTATTTTTGGTTGTTTTATAACAAATAAGTGCAACTAAGATTTTAAACTATCAATCAAATATCATAAGAACATAACAACTATAATAAGCACTATTAAGCAAAACTAAACAAAAATAAGCATTAAATAAGCAATATTAAACTAATTTGCAGTTTTAAAGCTAGAAAAGGAAAATGAAGACTTACAAAGGCCTTTGCACAAACAAGGCTTATCAAATGCTCTTATGAGCTAATCAACAAGCTCTAGTGAGGTCCTGGAAACCCATCTATGTTTGGTTTCCCTTTCAAATTTAAGTTGAGGTAATTTTGGGAGTGAATTTGAGTAACAATAAGCTCATTTTTAACTTTTAAGAGCTTAAATGAGAATATATCTAGCTTATGAGTTAAAATGACAGCTTATTGAACTTTAGAGAGCTTAAAAGAGCTTATTAAACCATAATTCATTTAAAATAAAATAGGATTTAACAAGTGCACAATATGAAAACTAAACTTTTAATTGATATTAAAACTGATTACAAGCTTTGTAATGGAAAGTTACATTGATTAAAAAAACGATAAGCTAAAACTTACATTTATAAAAGTTACACTAAAAATTACACTAAGCTACACTAAAAACTACTCCTAGATATATTTTGTGAGTGAGTGAGGAGCTCTTTATATAGGCAGAGAGAGAAGCTTCTAGGTCTTTTTCACACGCTACTCTTGGATTTGATCTTAACCCTTGAATCCTTGCCAATCATTAGATGCCCTGCCTTCACCGTTGGATCAAAAATGTGATCACACGGATTGCCAGTGTGGCATTCCTTGTGTCAGAGCCTTGTGCTTCTTTTGGCTTGCTTTTAGTGTAAAATTTCCCATCACGGTGTGTTTGTTCAAAATCCTGCGTGTCATTCTTGTTGGAGTCTTGACCAATCACAATCCTTTGGTGACGTTTCGTTTTGCTGAGGTGTAGCTTGGTATTAAGCATCTTGTGGCCAAGTGAAAGGAGTGGGTTAATTGGATTTAAATTGAGTTAAAATAAGAAGGGTGAATTGGGGGAGACGGTGAACAGTGAAAACTATTTTTCCCGCCCCCCAATTGTTATATGTTTGTGTTTGACTGAGGGGTTTGGGACGTTGACCTGGGCTTTTATAAAAAAGAAATGGGCCACCGGTTTATTATTTGGGCTCGGGCTTGGTTTAAAAGGTTTAGTTATTAAGAGATAACGACCGTTAGTCTTTATAATAAAAAGACTAACGGTGTTAGGGTTTTAAGGACTTATTGTGAATTTGGTTTAACATTAAGGCTCATTTGGGTATTTTGAGGGTTTTGTCTTTTTGTGAGTTGACCATTGTTGACCAAGGTTGACTTTGTTGACCTTTTGCTAGAAACTTCCGGCTCTTGTGCACTCTATCCGTTCCCGTGTTCGTGTTTGTCCGGTTTTGACCGTTTTCTTGTGATTTTTGCAATATCCGTACCTACACATTCACAAACAACAAAATACACAAATACAAGCATATTTTTGCACATTTTGATCATTTAAAGGTCACTTTTGACTTGAAAAGGATATGTGATTTCTCACATATCAAAATTCCCCAAACTAAGTGATTGCCGTGTCCTCACGCAATGTTATATGCTCTAAAACCAAAAAACCTCAAAACTTCCTTCATCATTTAATTGGTGATCTTATAGGTCGACGTGTTCGTACAAGAGGACAACTAGCAAATTCATGTTTGTTTGCATGTTTGCTAAGTAGTATTGAGCTTGCTAACGTGGTTGAAGCTTTGAAAGATGTTGATTGGGTCAGTGCAATGCAAGATGAGCTTGATCAATTTGTAAGATTGAAATTTTGGAGATTAGTTCCTCGACCCAAAGGCAAGACTATCATCAAAACCAAATGGATCTTCAAGAATAAGAAAGATGAAAGCAGTTTGGTTATTCGAAACAAAGCAAGGCTTGTAGCTGTAGGATACTATCAACAAAAAGGCATTGATTATGATGAGATGTTTGCTCTAGTTGCTCGAATTGAGGCTATACGCGTATTTCTTGCATATGCTGCTCATAAGGATTTCACAGTCTTTCAAATGGATGTAAAGACGGCGTTTCTCAATGGAATTCTTAAAGAGGAAGTATATGTTGGTCAACCTCTAGGATTTGTCAGCAAACAATATCCAGATCATGTGTATGCTCTTGATAAAGCTCTGTATGGTTTGAAACAAGCACCTCGGGCATGGTATGGCATTCTTTCAAAGTTCTTGATTGATAGCGGTTTCCAAAAAGGTTCAATCGATACTACTCTTTTCATTAAAAAGAAGGGTAAACATATAATGCTAATTCAAATATACGTTGATGACATTATATTTGGCTCAACGAATCCAAAATATTGCATGAAATTTTCAGAATTAATGGTAAAACATTTTGAAATGAGTATGATGGGAGAAATGAAATTCTTTCTTAGGCTTCAAGTAAATCAATTTTTTAAAAATCTTTATGTGGTATTCAAAAGATAAAATCAAGATGTTTTTAAAAGTCAATGATCTCAAGTTGATGAGTTACAATCGATTCGGATTTTAAAATGTGGTACTTTAAAAGATAAAAACAATTTTAAAAGGTCTTGAAATCGATGTAATTTGTGTTTGAAAAGTGTCTAAAGAAATAACGACTCAGAAGTGCAAAGAGGAACTCCCTCATAAAGGTTTTAACGAAGATATGGTATTTTTTGAGGGGGAGTGTCCGTATATGTTGTTGAAAAGTTTTCAGAAAGAAACGGAAATGGAAAATTATTTACATTTCATCTTAACATATCCGTATTTTTACGTTTTTAGCTTCATGTTAAAAATGTTTCTCGGCATATTTTAAGGGGGAGTGTCTTTACGATGATTAAAAACTTTCAAAGATTAAAATTTTCTTCTTCATATGATGTTAGTGAGAATGATGAAAAATAGAAAGAAAGATTTGTAAGAGAAAAATAGAAAGAGAGAATTGAGAAATCGTATTCTTGAAAAAATGAAAGTATATGTCATGTGCTTCAAAAGGAAGAACAGCAAATGAAAAGAAAAAGAGAGAAGTATCCAAGAAAAGAAATGCCACCGCATACAAAAAGAGACAGAGTGATTGTTCTACATTTTCTTGATATTATCAAAATCTCATGATACGATTTCAGATTTTCATCATGGTCTTCACGGACATTCTTTCTAAAGGAATTATCTTGGCGTTTGTTAATTGAGTTGCACGGTGTGATTTAGTTACTCCCAAAATACTCCTATGATCTTCCAGAACCGGAATTGATCTACCCCGGAGTCTTCCTTCCAATTTAGGAAAGTTAGGTCTAGGTGATGGAGTTTGAGGTGCAAATCAACATGTTTCGAATGCCAAAAGGCCTTATAAGATAAAGCTTTGAATGAAAAAGAATGAACGAAAACATGATAAAGATGTCAAAAGTGACAAGAATATGATGAAGAAGGATCGAATGTTAAGCAATGAAAAGGTTGGAGTTGAAAAGTGAGAGGCTTATAAGAAAAGATGAAGGGTGTTTCTTCTACACTAGGATAGAAACCGGGTCAACTCATAATCTATCGGATTTCATTCGTTGATTTCTGGTATTGAAGTAGACATCATGGACCTAGTGATGCAAATGCACAACCCCTCCTAGCCACTCAAGTACTTCTCAAAAAGTATTTGTTTCATTCTCACAGAGATTAAACGCATAATCTATCGACCTCTCATTCCGAGAATGTTGGTATTGAATAAAGGACATTCTGCTCTAGTCCTTGCTTACTAAAAGTGCACAAGAGTCTAGAGCCAATTTGATATTCAATGAAATATCTTTAGGACACAAAAGTACGTTTGTATTAAACATCAATGATACAAAAGGTACAATGATATATGTCTTTGTGACATTGCATGTCTATGTGACATTGCCGAAACATTCTGGAGTGATACTATAAAATAGTATTCACAGTGATCGAATGGAAATCCTACCAGTGCTAACATCATGCCAACGCTGAACGTAGGTCACTATTTGAAAATGATTTCTTAATGATTCAAAATAGTGTTAACTAGTAATCTATGTGATCTAGTGGTTTGAGTTTCCCAGGGTAACACAACACTAAGTTCACGAGATCAATGCTTATTTAGATTTTATGATCATATTTTCGCGTCCTTATCATTGAGATATTGATTTAATCATAGTTTTCAAATATTTCATCGGGAATTTTTAAAGCATGATCTTGTGATGTATGAAAGGAGGTCCTAGGGCATAATGTTAGGTGTACATCTTTGATATTCGTAGCTTCAAGGTTATTTTGTAACCCTATCACTATTCAGAGTGATCGTTTCATATTGAGGCTGAAAGTTTAGTGAAAGTTTGTTTACTGTTTTATTGTTTTTCTTAGTATTGCAAACTAGTTTCCGCATAGTTTGTGATATTCTCAATCTTAGTTTCTACTATAGTTGTTTTGGATCTATCCAACACAACTAAGCTTTAACAAGCTAAGTAAGATCTGTTCAAAAGGGATCAACAATACGGGATGTTCAAAGCATATGACGGGTAATCGTGCTCTATTGACAAACTTTGTGGAAAAGTTTCTTGGAACGGTTCGCTTTGGCAATAATGATTTTGCGGTGATTGTTGGCTATGGAGATGTTGTTATTGGAGCAATGACGATCAAGAAAGTTTACTTTGTCGAAGTTTTAGGATATAATTATTTAGCGTTGGACAGTTTTGTAACAAGGGCCTTGAAGTCGCCTTTCGAAAGTCTACATGTTTTGTTTGAAACGAAGATGGTGTAGATTTGCTTACCGGTGATCGTTCGTCGAATTTGTATACTATTACTCTTAACGAAATCGCATCAAATTCTTTGGCTTGTCTCCTAGAAAAGGCTTCTTCTTCGCAATCTTGGTTGTGGCATCAACGTCTTTCTCATTTGAATTTTGTCACAATCAATAACCTTGTGAAAAAAAATCTTGTCCTGAGGTTTCCTTTTGATGAAATTCGAAAAAGGATCATTTGTGTTCCGCTTGTGAACAAGGGAAGATTCATCATAAACATCAAAAGTCCAAAACAGATTTTGCTTCGAATAAGCCACTTTATCTTCTTCATATGGATTTGTGTAGTTCGATGCGCGTCGGAAGTATTAACGAAAAGCGATATGTGTTAGTTGTTGTCAATGATTATTCACGGTACACATGGGTATTCTTTCTTCGTTCAAAAGATGAAGCTTTTGAAGTAATCATTTTATTCATCAAGAAAACAAAGGGAATCTTTCAAATTCAAGATCATGTGTTCAAACTGATAATGGTACTGAGTTAGAACAAAAACTCTTGCTAAGTTCTTTGATGAGGTCGGAATTTCTCAACAATTTTCTGCCTGCAAGAACACCACAAAATGGTGTCGTGTAAAGGAGGAATCGAACCTTAGTCGAAGCTGCAAGAACTATGCTTACATTTGCAAACTTAACATTATTTCTTTGGGATGCAGCCAACGCAATAACTTGCTTTACACAAAATCATTTGATTATTCACAAATGTTTCGATAAACTCATTATTGAGCTCATTTAACAATGACGTAAACCAAACATCAAGTTCTTTCATGTGTTTGGTTGCAGATGTTATCTTCTTAATGATTATGATGATGTTGGAAAGATCAAGGCAAAAGAGGATATTGAAGTGTTTATTGGATATTCAAAAAAATCTGCTGCATTCAGAGTTTACAATAAACGTACTCGAAAGATACACGAGGGGGGATCTCAGAATCTAAGGCCTGGGTGAATGTGAATTTTGATGAGATTTCAGAAATGTCTTCTAAACAGTTCTGTTTAGAACCCGGTTTATCTAATTTAAACGAAACAGGAAAATCTTCAAATCCAATGGTTTCACAAGTTTTAGAAATTTCAAAGAAAGATTTGGATGATTTATTTCACAATTTTTACGATGTGTATTTTGATTCTTCAAAGATAACGAAATTTCCGACAACGATGTTTGAAACTTCCCAACAACGAAATTCAACGCACGCCCGAATAGAAGTTTTTCATGGAGGTTTCTGACATTAATTTAAGAGGAATCTTCTTCTTTATTCATTGATTGCATGCATGTTCAACAAAGTTCATCAGAAGTAATGGTTCCTTCAACAAATACTCAATCGATTTCAAATAACATGGTTCCTAATGTGAATGAAGCAAGTTCGTCACACAATGTGTTTAATGAACGATCGGAAGATTCTTATTTTGATGCAAGCACGACGTTCCATGATCCTTCCAATGTTTATACATTCTATCAACCTTATCCACATAAGAAAAAGTGGACTAAGGATCATCCACTTCATAAAATAATTGGTGATCCAAAGTCAAGTGTTCGTACAAGAGGACAACTAGCAAATTCATGTTTGTTTGCATGTTTGCTAAGTAGTATTGAGCCTGCTAACGTAGCTGAAGCTTTGAAAGATGTTGATTGGGTCAGTGCAATGCAAGATGAGCTTGATCAATTTGCAAAGGATTTGAAATTTAGAGATTCAGTGTCCTCGACTGAAGGCAAGACTATCATCAAAACCAAATGGATCTTACGAATAGAGAAAGATGAAACGCTGTTTGGGTTATCGGAAACAAAGCAAGGCTTGTAGCTGGTAGGATACTATCCAACAAGAAGGCATTGATGCTATGTTGAGATGTTTAGCTCCAAGTTGCATCGATTTGAGGTATACGACCTGATTTCTTGCTTATGCTGCTCATAAGGATTTCACAGTCTTTCAAATGGATGTAAAGACGGCGTTTCTCAATGGAATTCTTAAAGAGGAAGTATATGTTGGTCAACCTCCAGGTTTTGTCAGTAAACAATATCCAAATCATGTGTATGCTCTTGACAAAGCTCTATATGGTTTGAAATACGCACCTCGGGCATGGTATGGCGTTCTTTCAAAGTTCTTGATTGATAGCGGTTTCCAAAAAGGTTCGATCGATACTACTCTTTTCATTAAAAAGAGGGGTAAACATATAATGCTAATTCAAATATACGTTGATGACATTATTTTTTGGACTCAGCGAATCCAATATTTGCATGAAATTTCTCAGAATTAATGTAAACATTTGAAAATGAGTTATGTGGGGGAAATGAAATTCTTTCTTAGGCTTAAAGTAATCAATTTTCAAAGGATTTTATATAGCAATCAATAAGTACATCTTGATATTTTGAATCGATTCGGGAATGGAAAATTGTGATACGTTCCTACTCCCATGGTGATTTCGTCTCGTTGGTCCCATTGAACACGCTAAACTTAAACTTGTTTAGTTGGAAAACCAGTTGATATAGCTGATTCATCGAGCATGATTGGGATCATATCTTTTTTTTTTATTAATGTACCTTACTTCGAGTAGGCCAGATATAATGTTTGCAACATGTATGTGTGCTAGATATCAAGCAAACCCAAATGAACATCATGTGTCAGCTGTTAAAAGGATCTTTTGATATCTCAAAGGGACTATTAATTTAGGCCTTTGGTATCCGAAAGATTCTGCGTTTGATTCTAACTGCCTTTCAGACGCAGAGCATGCAGAGATGTCATTAGATGAAAAACTACTATCTGGCCACGGTGTTTCAAAATTTTAGGTGACAAGTGGTGTGTTGTCGTCTAAGATGCAGAACATGTGTCTATTTTCTACAGCAGAATCTTAATATGTTGTTGTTTCTGGATGTTGTGCTCAAGTTTTGTGGATGCGTACTTAGTTGATTGACTATGGCTTCTTCTACGACAAAGTACCGATTTACTATGATTCAAAGAGTGCTATTTCAATCTCGTGCAATTCGGTACAACACACTCAAACAAAACACATTGATGTGAGGTATCATTTTATCAAGGATCATGTTGAAAAATGAACAATAGAGTTATATTTCGTTGGTACTAAATTTCAACTTGCAGATTTATTCACGAAATCTCTACCTGAGCTCTGATTTAATTTTTGAAGTCGAGAAGGTTGGGCATGATGAGTCGTGAGACATAAATTCTTTACCACGAAATGTTTTTGTTAATAAATCTTAGAAAATACAAAAAGATTTTCTTTTAACAAATTTTAGAAAAATACAAAAAGATTTTCTTTTATATAAAATTTAGAAAAGGCAAAAATATTTTCTTTTATATAAAATTTGATTAAAAGTTCAAAAATATTTTTTTATACATTTTAGAAAAGACACAAAGATTTTCTTTTATACCAAATTTTATAAAAAATACAAAAAGATTTTTGGTTTGTATAATGGCTTTCATACATATTCATTATGCAAACCCGAACTCAATGGATGGCTTATGTAATTTTGAATACATAAACCCAGTGCTTCAAGAAAAGAAGGTGTGCGCTTCAGTGCATCTTTCTTTGAAAAAGAAAATAAGACTTCTTTGACTTGAGTCATTGATACATATTTTTTAAAAATCTCTATGTGGTATTTAAAAGATAAAATCAAGATGTTTTTAAAAATCAATGATCTCAAGTTGATGAGTTACAATTGATTCGGATTTTAAAATGTGGTACTTTAAAAGATAAAAGCAATTTTAAAAGGTCTTCAAATCGATGTAATTTTTGTTTGGTGAATGTATCAAAGAAATAACGACTCAGAAGTGCAAAGAGGAACTCCCTCATAAAGGTTTTAACGAAGATATGGTATTTTTCGAGGGGGAGTGTCCGTATATGTTGTTGAAAAGTTTTCAGAAAGAAACAGAAATGGAAAATTGTTTATATTTCATCTTAACATATTCGTATTTTTACGTTTTTAGCTTCATGTTAAAAATATTTCTCGGCATATGTTAAGGGGGAGTGTCTTTACGATGATTAAGAACTTTCAAAGATAAAAATTTTCTTCTTCATATGATGTTAGTGAGAATGATGAAAAATAGAAAAAAAGATTTGTGAGAGAAAAATAGAAAGAGAGAATTGAGAAATCGTATACTTGAAAAAAAGGAAAGTATATGTCATGTGCTTCAAAAGGAAGAACATCAGATGAAAAGAAAAATAGAAAAGTATGCAAGAAAAGAAATGCCACCGCATACAAAAACAGACAGAGTGATTGTTCTACATTTTCTTAATATTATCAAAATCTTATGATATGATTTCAGATTTTCATCATGGTCTTCATGGACATTCTTTCTAAAGGAATTATCTTGGCGTTATGTTGGTTGAGTTTCATGGTGTGATTTAGTTACTCTCAAATACTCCTATGATCTTTTAGAACCATAATTAATCTACCCCGGAGTCTTCTTCCAATTTATGAAAGTTAGGTCTAGGTGATGGAGTTTAAGGTGCAAATCAACATGTTTTGAATGCCAAAAGGACTTAAGATATAACGCTTTAAATGCATAAGAATGAACAAAAAATGATAAAGATGTCAAAAGTGACAAGAATATGATGATGAATCGAATGATAAGCAAAGACAAAGGCTAAAGTTGAAAAGTAAGAGGCTTATAAGCAAAGAATAAGGGTGTTTCTCGTAATCTAGGATAAGAACTGGGTCAATTCATATGCTATCGAATTTCATTCGTTGATTTCTAGTATTGAAGTACACATCATGGACCTAGTGATGCAAATGCACAACCCCTCCTAGCCACTCAAGTACTTCTCAGAAAGTATTTGTTTCATTCTCATGGAGATTTAACCCATAATCTATCGATTTCTCAATCCGAGAATGTTGGTATTGAATAAAAGACATTCTGCTCTAGTCCTTGCTTACTAAAAGTGCACAATAGCCTAGAGCTAAATTTATATTCAATGAAATATAAAGTACATTTGTATTAAACATCAAAAATACAAAAGGGTACAATGTTATCTGTCTTTGTGACATTGCATGTCTTTGTGACAATGCCAAAACATTCGAGAGCGATACTATAAAATACTATTTACAGTGTTTGAATGGAAATCCTACCAGTGCTAACATCATACCAACGTTGAACGTAGGTCACTCATTTAAAAATGATTAATTAATGATTCAAATAAGTGTTATCTAGTAATCTATTTGATCTAGGTGTTATGTGTTTCTTTAGAATATGTTTTCGAAAACACAAGTAACAATTCTTTGATTTTATCATTGAATAGTTGTTTACCCTAAGTTCACGAGATCGATGATTTTTTGGATTTTATGGTCATATATCCGCATCCTTATCATCGAGATATTGATTTGATCATATTTTTCAAATAACTCTTGGAAAAAATTTCAAAGCATGATCTTGTGATACATGTACTTCGTGGTTAAAGTGAACGATGGTTCTTACTTTTACGTAGCGTTTGGTATGTTGTAATCAAAGTAGAAATGGAAAAGATTATTACGATGGAATGGAAAAATCTTGTTTGTTTACATTTATAAAATGCAATGATTCATTCTAAGGAATGACCCATTGCACCAAAATCATTCTTTGGTATGCATAAATCAAGGCTGGAATGGAATGAATCATTACATTGAAATGAAAATATTTTGTTTGTTTTGAGTTTTGTAATGGAATGGTTCATTCATTGGTTCATTCCATTAAGTCTATAACCACCAATTTTATTACATAGCCACCCCTAGTTTTTTTCCAGTCCATTACGACATGGAATCATATTTTGTCATATTTTATTTATTCAATTCAAGTATATGAAAGGGGAGAAGATATAAGCAAGAATATATGGGACAAATCAAGATACTAGCAAAGAAATTGAATCAAAGAAATCGTTATGGTAAAAGTAGTTTGATTAAGAAGATAAGATTCGTATTTAAGATTGAGGTTACTTCATCAAGTGTTTTGAATAAGCTGTAGTGTTTCATTAACTTCAAAGATCGATCGAGATAGCTGCTTCGACATCATCACCATCTTCAACAACAATTCTTTCAAGAAAAAAGTCTTCACAATCAAGATCACTACTTCAATATTCAAGAGATGGATATGTGATTGAGGGGGAGCTAAAAGAGTATGAAGATTCAAGGATAAAGACAAGTGTTCAAGTCTTCTACAAAGCAATGCTCAATCAATATCATCATGATTCAAGATCTTTCATCAGCAACATTATGTGATTGAAATCTATTTTCAAGATCAAGTTCAAAGATAAAGATTTCATACAAGCTATTAAAGAATCAAGTTGCAAAAGAAGATCAAGTTAGCTTTTGAGAATGTTGATTTTGAGTTCGAGAGTAGAGTTGATACCTTCAGAGATAAAGAAATCTATCCTATCATATAGGGGGAGAAAATTATATCGGGAGAGATATGCTACAAGGTCATCCTCAGCTTTCATAAAGAATTCTCAGCGTTTTCGAGCTTCAAAGGAAAAGAAAATGACGAACTACTTCAGAATAAAGTGTCCAAGCATAAGGAAGAAGTCGTCATCAAAAACACAATAAGGATAGTTCTAAAGTAGATCATTTAGGGGAAGAATGTTAGAAATAAAGAAATGAACTACTTTAATGTACTTATAAAAGTATAGGGACTAAAAGTGTTAAGTTAGAAAAGACCTCCTCTTATGGGTCTATAAATAGGAGGAGATAGTTTATTTTTCATTGGAGAAGTAGTCAAGGTTAATTGTATCAATATCAATTAATCAAAAGGCAAGTTTAGGTATTTTCTCTCTCTAGAAACACACACACTAATTACACCTTGATCTACACACACTAGTCATCAATCAAGATCTATATGCTTAATAGGTTTAATCATGGAAGTGGATCTTTATGTGCTTCCAAGAAAAGGACCGGATATAGTTTTGGGTATTCAATGGTTACAAAATCTGGGAAAGGTTACCCATGATTACTTGAATCAGACAATGGTGTTTAGTTGGTTAGGTCGTGACTATGCGTTGAAAGCTAAGCAACAGGTTATGAATTTGCCAGATGATGAACATGAGGGGCAGCCCGTGGAACAGCCATTGGCAATTTATGATACCCGAATTGTTTTGCAGAAAGGCATACCGGTTCGGCAAGTGTTGGTGCAATGGAGCGGAAGACCACCTGAAGAGGTGACGCGGGAATGGTTGTTTGAGTTTCAAGAAGCTTATCCATCCTACCACCTTGAGGACAATGTGATTTCTGAAGGAGAGAAGAATGTTACGCCCAGTCCAAGAGATTCCAGACGATCCAAGAGAGCTGGGTCCAAGCCCGCATAGCAAAAAGATTATGTCATGTAAATATATCCTTTGAATAAAGTCATTGTTTAGGAAAGTATTTAAGTCTTTATGTTTATCTAGGAAAGTCATTAATTACATGTTTGATTAGGAAAAGATTTGTGTTTATCTTGTCTTACAAGATAGGGTTATTCGGCTATATATACCGAATGGTTTTCATTAATGAAAGATATGTTTTTGCCAATAAATCTCTAAATCTTCTTCCTCTCTTCTTAAGGAGCCTGCACACGCTTGAAGTGGTGCTACTATCCCGATACTATCCGCAAGGGTCGTATCATATGCATAGCACGAAAAAAACATGCACTCTCAGGAATGCTCGGGAGAATTGATTGTATGCATTGGGAATGGACAAATTGTCCAAAGGTTAGGGTCAATTCAAAAGACGTGATCATAAATACCCGACTCTAATGCTTGAGACCATTGCAAATTATAGTTTGTGGATTTGGCATGCATATTTTGGGGTTTCGGGGGCAAATAACGACCTCAGTATTTTATATGGTTCACCCTTATTTGATGACCTTCCAGCCGATAAAGCTTCGGAAGTTCCTTTTGTAGTAAATGGAAATATGAAAAAACAATGAAGTTTAAAAGAGTTTCAGAAAGTTCAAGAAAAGATATTGAACAAGCTTTCGGAGTCCTACAAGTTACCAAGTCAACACGCTAGGAAGAATCATGGATTGTTGTATTATATTACATAACATGATATTGAAAGATCAAGAATTCGAGGTTAGTGAGTTTAACAAAATATACATTTCTCAACTACCGAATATTCAACGTACTTGGGTCGAACGGTGCGAGACGCAATGAAGAAAAATCAAAAACCTTCGGGTTAGGAAAATTGACGACAACCTTCGACATAATATCGTCGAGCATTTATGGAACATGAATCATTAAGTTGTATTTCTTTTAATTTATCGTTATTTTTATGTATCGTTTTTTATTAATGAAATTTTAATTTTAGTTTTCTATTTGAATTTGAATAAATGAAGAAAAAAAAAAGTTATGTGCATGACGACGCAAGAAATGTGATGTTATGGATGGAGAAATGTTTTTTGGTGTGGTGGGGTATTCTGGTATTATGGTGACTACACTTTTTTCCTACGGCACAAACACGATAGTACAACAGTACCTAATGCTCTAACAATAACGCAAAGAAAAATGATTTGTATGCCTAATTCATGAACTTAAAAATATACCTACAAATGTGATTGGTAGAAGTTATGAATTGATTGGTGGATATGATGAGAGAGAAATGAGTATATTACACTTGTCAAATTGTAAATAGAGTAAGCATACTTATAGGTCTAGTTAGTATGTCTATTTATCATTACTCTGGTGCAAAATATAACCCCTATATAATAATGTTTATTGATAATGACAAAATTTGGTAATCTTTGTGCACGTCTGATATGTAGCACGTAGAGTTGACCAAACATATTCCATGTTTAAAAATACTGACTTAAAATCTCCCAATCACGCATTATTGAGTCCTAAATACATCAACGAATCAACATTATCTGAATTTTATCAACCTAAGAATCATATCCTTAAAATCACCAAGAAACAGCCTTTATGCTGCCCACGTTAAAAAACATAGGACCCACCTTTTGAAAAAAAAAAATCATAAGAAATTATGCTTTAAGATCACTATAAAAGTCTTTAGAATTTTTCTATCAATCAAGAAAAATTAAACATGATGAAAGTAAAGACCAAATTTGGAGGCTTTCACTCAACGCGGGCTCGTGTTCAAGTGCGTTCCCCAGCACCACACCACAAGAAATCTTTTAGTCTAGGTAGTCGCTTAAGTGATGGTAGGAAGACAATTTCTTTTCCGCGGAGTGAAAATAGTAGCGGGGAACTGAATTTTGACATTAGCCGAGAGATGTTGAAAGGACAAACAGAGGCGGATGATGGGTGTGGGAACAAGGTAATGGTGGTCGTTGATTCGAATATGGAATCCAAAGGTGCACTTCAATGGGCTCTCGATCATACTGTCCAAAATCAAGATACCATGATTCTAGTTCATATTGCCACCGGCTCAAAACTAGGTAATTTTATAACCTTACTAACTTATTTTTCCTGGGTGTGAACTGACAAGGTCTAATCAAAGATATATTTTGTCCCACTGTAATTTTGATTTCCAAGTATGCATGTAAGTTGTAACATTAATATATACGTACTTCACACGAATGGGACTCGATCAGGGACGGAACAGGACACAATCGGACTAGGTGCATTTACGAAACGAGGAACACAAATTTTTGGGATCAGGTGCACTTAAGAAGAATTTAACAAAATTTAACACTACGCCGCAAAATTTAACACTAAGACGCAAAATTCCATAGGGGTCCCGGGACCCCAGGACACCAGGACACCCCCTGGTTCCGTCCCTGGATCAATCATTTAATTATACGTGGGTCGAAATTGTGTTGTTGTTTATATCTCCCACATGTGTTGTTTGTAGAAATTTTGTTTATATTGTACTGAAATTCTAAGTGGCGCGTACTATAATATATATCATGTGACTCCGACCTCTTTCATACACCTGACATGCCAATTTTGCTTCCTTTATGATTCTGGATCGATCAAGAAAGTCATTTTTTTTACATTTGCAGGATGTAAATCAAGCGGGCAAGTCAATCAAAGAGCATATGAACATCTTTGCTCCTTAAAGAAAAATCTTGAAACCAAAAGGCCTGAGGTTAGTAGAATCATCCCTGAACTTAAATTCGTAATCTAGAGTCACTATTATATAAAGGGACATAAAGCCTGGTTGAAAAGGGGTATAAATCCCGGTTTTAGAGACGGGCTCAAAGGGGTGTGTACCCGATTCGAAAAGCCAATAGAGGCCGGTTTTGAAAACGGGCTCTATTACATTTATAGAACCGGATTTTCTATCAAAAAACATGGCTATGTGCGAACAAGAAAGATTAATAAAAATCTATGTTAAATAATGTTGACATACCTGATTAGTGGTGCACTTGGAACTAATTCGTGAAGAATAAATATGAAAAAAAACATTAATTTCGTGTTGATGGTTGTGTGTGGCTGCAAGTGGAAAAAAAGAGATAAGGGTTCGTCCATATAAGTTTAAGAAACCGGCCTCCAAGTAATAGAGCCGTGTTCCTTAACAAACAACCGTGATTAATGTCAAAGAGCGGATGTTTCCATAGACAACCGGAGTCTGATGTCTTGTAAATGGTAGGGAAGTCGTATAAAGCCCGTGTTCTACTAAAAAAGGGCTTTATTTCTGTATGTGTAGTAGTGAATTATTCGAATATAAGTTACAAAAACTAAAATGATTTGGCTTTCATGACAAACAGGTGAAAGTTGAGATAGAAGTGAGACAAGGGAAGGAAAAAGGTCCAACAATAGTCGAAGCAGCAAAGCAAGAACGAGTTTCTTTATTGGTTTTGGGTCAACGAAAGCAGTCATTGTTTTGGAGAATCCGAACAATGTGGGCAGGGAAGAGAAGCAAATGCCGAGTTGTTGATTATTGTATTCAGAATGCTAATTGCATGACAATTGCTGTGAGAAGAAAGAATAGACGACATGGGGGTTATCTCATCACTACAAAAAGACACAAGAACTTTTGGCTTTTGGCTTAATCTTGTATCGATTTCATATCAACATGTACATTTTCAACATCTTTTCATGTTCAAAGTTCTAAATTGAAACTTTTGATTGGAATTTTGTTTCTGCTAACGAATGTTACTGGAAGTGTTCAAGCTAAGACAGACCATTTTTAAAGGCAACCAAAACCAAATAATTTAGAGCTAGGGATGTTCATCGGTTCGGTGGTTATCGGGTTGTTTGGTTTATCCGATTCGATTTGTTCAGTTATTACTTCAATTCGGTTCAGTTTTGATTTTCGGTTTTTAACGATTTACTGCGGAGCATGGGCCAATATATGGTCCAATATGTAAGGACTTAGGCAAATACCAGTATACAAACAAAGTTACACATTCCATTTAAGATGTTACTTACCGTTCATCTACAGTAAGTTCGGTTTTTAACGATTGACTGCGGAGCATGGGCCAATACATGGCCCAATATGTAAGGACTTAGGCAAATACCAGTATACAAGTTACTTACCGTTCATCTACAGTAAGTTCGGTTTTTAACGATTGACTGCGGAGCATGGGCCAATACATGGCCCAATATGTAAGGACTTAGGCAAATACCAGTATACAAACAAAGTTACACATTCCATTTAAGATGTTACTTACCGTTCATCTACAGTAACTACACTTATTTGCTTGAACCTTTTGTGGCTTTTAGATAAATAGTTTGAACTAGGTTTTTAACCCGTTCTCTGTTGCGGAGCGCGGGGTTTTAAGGTTTTTGCGATTTCGAAATGATTGAATCTATCAACAAACTTGTCAACAATGCGGGAGAGTTGGATGTTGTTGAATTATACGTCTTGGCTAAGCTTTATATTACAATGGGTGCTGCTTGCAAGTAGTTTGCAAAACAACATAATTCTACCAAAGTTTACAAAAAATGCAAGGAGTTTTCAAAATATCATGTTTCGACCCAAGTTTACAAAAAAAGTGCAGATGCATGCTAAGGTAGACGATTGTTTATAACAGATAACATGCCATTAGTTGTTTTTAGTGCTTCTTTAATCTTCCTTTCTCTTCTTTGTTGCTGCGGACATTTCTGATAAAAGATTTCTTTTCGCGGACATTGGTTTTGATTCTGATGTTGGTGGGTCATTCACAGTGGGTTCTGTTCCTGTAAAGAAATGAAAACCGCAGGTATATAACATTGCTTGTGAGGTTGTCAAGGTTAAGCCGACTTATTCCGAAGTTGTTACCTGAGCTTGCTACACAATTTAATTAATAAAAAGGATGATTCGGGTTATGCTTTATCTAAAGTATTTACTTTAAAGAGGATATATTGAGAGAATGAAATATGTGACATAGTACATGCTACCTTCTGATCCTAAAGATTGACTTAAAACTAAAATGGTACATATTTGGCCTTTTTTAGTATTTCTAAACACCCTTTGTTCCAAATAGTATATCATTTTGATTTTCATATACTATCAATTCATTTGGTTACTCGTACTCCTATTTGCAACTAAAATGGTATAGATTATTCTCTAACTAATATAAGCCGGGTACCAACTAAAATATATACTAAACAGCAGTAGCAGCAATATAAAAGCAGTCCCAAACACCGCTAATCAGTCCCAAAGAATTTGTACATTTTGGTTGCCACAGCTACAACTAAGATGGCAAACATAAAATCACATTTTAGTTGCAACGGCACTTTATACAAATGGTACAGATCAGTCGGGTACTAACAACAGTCCCAAATAATTATCAACTTTTGTAAGGGGCTCAAAGTGTGTTAATAAAAAAACTGGATGGAAATAGCTTTTGAAAATGCATAATTATTTGTCAGATTGTTAAGATTAAATCTGTGAGACGGGTAAGAGTACAATTTGATTTTTATGATCATGACTAACACGCTAATCATAAAGAAAACTTCGACTTTTAGACAAAAAAAAAAGATTTTCAATTCAACTTTATTTAACTCATCCATTCTGCGACATATGTTCAATTCAACTTTATTTAACTCATCTTTGCACTGTCCAATTCGGGCAGAGATTCGGAATACAGCCTTCCGTCTCCTCCTTTCTGCTGGCGTTGGCTCACGTTGCCACACAATCTAACGACAGTGAAACTGTCTTCACTCCTAAGCTTCAGAACCCCCGAAATGTTACATGTCTGAAATATCGTCCGGTGATAAAAAGTGGAATGGATTAAGAAGCTGCATCAAAGTGACAACAAACTTCAGTTACAAAAAAGACAGTTGCATTAATTAGTATAAAACAAATAAAAAATGAAAAAAACGACAAAACACAACTAACATTTAATTTGAATACCGGTTAACCCTGCAGAAGCAACGGGTGAGATAAGAGTGTTCTCACAATCTTCAAAACCGCGTTTTTGAAAGAGGCAGGATAAGTTTCTAGTACACTGCTTTTTATTGGTTCACGTAAAAGAGAAGAAAGCCTGCCTTTTAGCCGCACGTGGATTCTTTTTGTAGACAGGTTCTAATAACCTCAACTGGTTCCGGTACATCTTCTATACATAAAGAATACCCTGGGAGACATTAAGGGGTAGAAAATGATAAATACGTTACATATAACAAAAGCGAACTAGATGAACTAAATACTTCGCAACTATAATATGATGTACTATTCGATAGATATCAAAGGGGGTTTCAAATTAATAAAATTAATAATTGTGGAGCCTTATGGTCAGTCTTGCAGGAGCTTCAACTGTTATCTAAAAGATATAACATGATATTACATATCGTATATATGAAATTTATTTTCCTAGTGCTATATCTGATATGGCAATATGCTCTTACACAGAGCGTGGAATATACAGATAACCAAGGGTATGTTACTCAAATGGTCCTTATCTCACATTTCTTTTGTCCAAAGAAAAATCAGTAAACACAATGAAACCAAAAATAACAAAGTTTTAAACTTCATTAACAGGGATGTTTACTTCAACTTCAACTTTTCACATACATTTTTAGTCCAAAGCCTAAATAAACTTTACTATATCGTGCTAACGTAAGAGAGTGTGCCAGGATGGTCGAAATTTGCATAAAGTTTATATACATAAATGAAACAACCGATAATAAAACTAATATACATAAATGAAACAACTGATAAATGACATATGATCATAAACTTTCAAACCACCTTATACAACTGGATTACCTGGTAAGTTTCTTAAACAGATTCACACGCACCTAAGTCTTAAAATATGGGCCTCCTAATTCCTAAGGTAATAACTCGAGTCACATACTTATATAATACCTCTTACCTTGTAGTGTAAGTGGCTAAGACCAAGCAGTTTCTGAAGTTGCTGACTTTCCATGGTCTGATCATGGATAGTTTTTAATTTTTATGTTTTCACTATTTTATTTTATGTTGGCTATATAAAGCCTAGGAAGGACGTGTAGTAGGGTTGGTTATTTTTTTGGTCAAAAAAAAATCAAGAATAGAGAAACTACTTTTATCTTCAAACAGTTACTCTTGATTGCTCTTTCTATCACCATCACAATATTGTTGTTCACATTGGTTATTTGCATCATTTGGTATCAGAGCTTTGCCTTGAACCATATCGATGGCTGATGAACAACCATGTGGTCGTGGAGGGCGTCGAGAAGGACGAGTGTGTGGTCAGCCTCGTCGTGGTGGCGACGTGGGTTGGTGATGATGAACCAACACACACGTCGGGACCGCCGGGACCTAGAGATTGCAGCCCATGGAAGAGAATTCAGAGAGTTGGAGAGCTAATTGCAGCTGCAAGGGTTAGACGTTCATCGTGATAGTAATCACGAAACTGTCGTTTTTCTAATAGCGATATCAGAGAAGATGGGGGGTCAGACTTGTCACTGAGCAACGGGGAAGAAGAGGTTAACCCATGGGGGGCTAATTTTCACCGTCGAGATCGTGGTTTCAGACCGAGGCAACATTCTCAAGACCTCGGTATAAAAGTCGACATTCCTGTTTTTGAAGGTAAGCCTCACCCTGATGAGTTTATTGATTGGTTACACACTGTGGAACGGGTTTTTGATATTAAAAATCTGCGCGATGAACAAAAGGTCAAGTTAGTGGCCATAAAATTAAAGAAAAATGCCTCTATTTGGTGGGAACATATCATAAGGCAACGTGCCAGGGAAGGGAAAACAAAGATAACAAGTTGGACCAAGATGAAAAACAAATTGATGGCCAGTTTCTTTCTGTTTCACCTTTGGCAAGAAGCTTTCATTGACTATCATAGTTTTAGACAAGGTACTAGTATGTCAGTTGAAGATTTTACCGGTGAGTTTGATCGGTTAAGGATGCGTTGCGGTGTGGATGAGGAGGAAGAACAAACAGTTGCTCGTTATCTAGCAAGCTTAAGGCCGGAGATCGCTGATGTGGTTCACCTCCAACAATATTGGTCATACAACGATGTGTGTCGATTGTCTTTAAAGGTGGAGGGACAATTAAAGAAAAAAATCAGTAGCTCTCGATTTACTAGTCGTGTTATGGGAAATGAGATGGGTAAGCGTGTTGTAGGTTCGAACCCGGCTCGAAACCCATATACAAATGCAACTCCAAATTTAGGTACTAGTCAAAACCACAATTCTAACCCAAGTTCTAGTAGGGGAGGGGCTACAACCAGTAAGCGTTGTTTCAAGTGTCAAGGTCTTGGTCATTTCGCCGCTGACTGCCCAAACCGTCAAGTTGTTACCTTACTCGAAGAAGATTTTGGTCCCGTCTTTGATGAATATAGGGATGCGGTCGAAGAGAACATTTCTGACCAAGAGGAAATCACTTACGCCGACTCTGGAGAAATGTTAGTAGTAAGGCGAGCTTTAAGTACAGTAACCAATGAAGATGAATCATGGTTGAGGCATAACATTTTCTATACAAGGTGCACTTGTGAAGGCAAGGTATGTACTGTAATTATAGATGGGGGCAGCTGTGAAAATGTAATTTCTACAACAATGGTTGACAAGTTAAGTTTGAAAACCGAAGAACACCCTCAGCCGTACAAGTTATCCTGGTTCAAGAAGGGTAATGAAGTAAAGGTATCTAAAAGGTGTCTAGTGAAATTTTCAATTGGGAAAAAGTATTCTGATGAAGTGTGGTGTGACGTGGTTCCTATGGACGCTTGCCATGTTTTGTTGGGCAGGCCGTGGCAATTCGATCGTAAGACTAAGCATGATGGATTCAAGAACACCTATACTTTCGAGAAAGACGGTACGAATATCATTCTTGGCCATCTGATCTTAGAAAGGAGGCGAAGAACCATTTCTTATCTCGAGCAGAATTTTTGGCAGAAGTAAATGAGGCTACTGATGTGTTTGCTATAGTTGTAATGGAATCCAATGATGGTAGTGATGATGTTCCCCATCAAGTCGCACCTATTATTCAAGAATTTGCTGATGTTTTTCCCAATGAGTTGCCACATGGATTACCGCCTATGCTGATGATATCCAACATTGTTTCTAAAAATTCCAGTTTTTTATTTTTTGAATTCGTAACCTGGTGCAGTAATACACTCACAATGGTGCCTATCGGATGAATCCAAAAGAGCATGAAGAATTACAAAGACAAGTGCAAGAGCTGCTTAAAAAGGGTTCCATTCGAGAGAGTATGAGTCCTTGTGCTGTACCGGTATTATTGGTTCCTAAGAAAGACGGGTCGTGGCGAATGTGTGTTGATAGTCGAGCCGTTAATAAGATAACTATCAAATATCGTTTCCCAATTCCACGGTTCGATGACCTTCTTGATCAATTACACGGGGCAACGATATTTTCAAAGATTGATTTGCGTAGCGGTTACCACCAAATTCGAGTTCGTCCTGGTGATGAATGGAAGACAGCATTTAAGACTCGTGATGGCTTGTACGAATGGATGGTGATGCCTTTCGGTTTATCCAATGCCCCAAGCACATTCATGCGATTAATGAATCAAGTATTCTGCTCTTTTATTGGTAAATTTGTTGTTATTTACTTTGATGATATTTTGGTGTTTAGTCCTACAAAGGAGCTCCATCTTCACCATCTCAGGCAAGTTTTTGAGGTTCTAAGAGCTCAAAAGCTATACACCAACACTAAAAAGTGTCATTTTCTTACTGATAAGGTGATATTTTTGGGGTATATTGTTTCTAAAGATGGTATTGAAATGGATCCTTCCAAAGTTGAGGCCATTATAAGCTGGCCAACACCAACAAATATTCATGAAACTCGTAGCTTTCATGGATTAGCATCGTTTTATCGGCGATTCATTCGTAACTTCAGCACTATTATTGCACCCATCACTGAGTGCCTAAAAGGAAGCACGTTTTATTGGACTCAAGAGGCTGATGAGGCGTTCGAGTTATTAAAAAGAAAGGTAACTGAGGTACGTGTTGACTCTCCTGATTTTGAGGAAGTTTTTGAGGTCCATTGTGATGCATCAGGGGTAGGAATTGGAGGTGTATTGAGTCAAAAGGGGAATCCAGTAGCTTTTTTTAGCGAAAAGTTAAATGAGACAAGGCGAAAATACTCAACATACGATAAGGAGTTTTATGCAATAGTTCGCAGCTTAGAGTATTGGCACCATTATCTCATTTCGAAAGAGTTTATTTTGTACTCTGACCATGAAGCACTAAAGTATATCAATGGGCAGCACAAGTTAAAACCGAGACACGCCAAGTGGGTCGAGCTCATGCAATCCTATACTTTCTCAATAAAGCACAAGGCGGGAATTTTAAACAAAGTAGCTGATGCTTTGAGTCGAAGGAATACACTATTATCAACCATGCAAGTTCAAATCAAATTTGGGTTTGAAAAAAATTAAGGAAGTTGTATGTTGATGTATTTCTGATTTTGCAGGAATAGGGCATAAAGTCTCATAGATAAAACCTTACACCGCCATTTATTCTTTCAAGTCGGGGTTCTTTTTAAAGGTAACAGACTTTGTATACCTAACTGTTCTTTACGAGAATCAATTATAGAGGAGGGTCATGCAAGGGGTTTAGCAGGACACTTTGGAGTGACTAAGACATTGGCTTGGTTAAGCGATCATTTTTATTGGCCTAGAATGGAACGAGATATCTCCAGGTTTGTTGAGAGGTGTCGAGTATGTAAACTAGCTAAGACTCGACACAAATGAGGTTTTTGTCATGCCGTTACCTGTTCCGTAGCCCCGTGGGTGGATATAAGTATCGGGGGGGGGATACCATTTCGGGTACTCCCTCCTGCGGCGTGGTATTTGGGTTGCCTCGTACTCAAAGGAACAAGGATTCAATCATGGTGGTCGTAGACAGATTTTCAAAAATGGCGCACTTCATTCCCTGCAACAAGACTTTTGATGCATCGAAGGTTGCATGTTTGTTCTTGCAAGAGATTGTTCGATTACATGGAGTACCTACAGACATACATCAGTCCGAAGATGTGAAATTTGTGGGACAACTTTTGGCGTTCCTTATGGCGCCAAGTTGGGGACACACAACTCCTAGTTTATGGTTCTTCGAACACACCTCAAACTGATGGGCTAACGAGGTCGCTAACAGAAGTTTGGGTAATTTCGTTACGAAGTTTTTAGTCGGAGAGGAACACCGCGGACTTGGGATTTGTGCTACCACATGCTGAGTTTGTTACAACAGAATCACAAAGTTCGCCACTGGAAGACGCATTTGAAGTGGTTAACGGTGTCAAATCCAAATGACCCCACTTGACTCCACCAGCTGCCTTACTCCAACTCAGTTCAGTTTCTAGTGGCGAAGAAACATGCTCACATGTACTAGCAGATTCACTCCACAAGTTCGAGTCGCATTTGAAACAAACAAAACCGGAAGTATATAAGAGCGTGCGGATATCATCGCAAGAGAGTTGTATTTAGACGAGGGAGATCTGTGGATATACATGATATTAACTTTCGTAATATGAAATTTATTTTCCTAGTGCTATATCTGATATGGCAATATGCTCTTACACAGAGCGTGGAATATACAGATAACCAAGGGTATGTTACTCAAATGGTCCTTATCTCACATTTCTTTTGTCCAAAGAAAAATCAGTAAACACAATGAAACCAAAAATAACAAAGTTTTAAACTTCATTAACAGGGATGTTTACTTCAACTTCAACTTTTCACATACATTTTTAGTCCAAAGCCTAAATAAACTTTACTATATCGTGCTAACGTAAGAGAGTGTGCCAGGATGGTCGAAATTTGCCTAAAGTTTATATACATAAATGAAACAACCGATAATAAAACTAATATACATAAATGAAACAACTGATAAATGACATATGATCATAAACTTTCAAACCACCTTATACAACTGGATTACCTGGTAAGTTTCTTAAACAGATTCACACGCACCTAAGTCTTAAAATATGGGCCTCCTAATTCCTAAGGTAATAACTCGAGTCACATACTTATATAATACCTCTTACCTTGCATAATACAATTTTACAGCTATTTAACGATATATTTTTCAAATCTGACTTACTACATACTCCTAATTCCTAAGGTAATAACTCGAGTCACATACTTATATAATACCTCTTACCTTTGCATAACACAATTTCACAGCTATTTAACGATATATTTTTCAAATCTGACTTACTACGTAATTCTTAACCAATTTCTTGGTTTACTCACCAAGTACCAAAATATTGCATTCATAATGTTGGTGTAACTTACACATGTTACACAGACATTCCTACATTTTTAGAAGATAAACCAAGATTAGGTTATCAAACCTCAGACAGGAAAGCAAAAATTGTACCTCATTTGCCTATATTGAAAGCCCGGTTGTACCCCACTGCAGATGAAGGCTTGTCGGTAATGGAGCATAGACAACTTAAACATTAGGGTCGTCCGATACAACAACTTAGCTGCCATAAACCTCTGCAGATTCTGAGAAGTTGTTTTCCAAAGCAACAGCGGGTGCCTTATCGAGAGAGAGGCTACCACTGGCCGAGATAATGGAGTTAGGGGAGAGTCGAATAGCCATTGATATCTTTTGGGATATCTTCGCACATCCAA
The DNA here is from genome assembly GCA_026074375.1 of Tanacetum coccineum. Classification (NCBI taxonomy): domain Eukaryota; kingdom Viridiplantae; phylum Streptophyta; class Magnoliopsida; order Asterales; family Asteraceae; genus Tanacetum; species Tanacetum coccineum. The sequence continues at coordinate 9,238 of BQNB010059046.1, read as the reverse complement.
GGATACCAAATTGGATCTTGTTTTCTGTTTTTAATAACATAATCAGAATCACTATTCGAAATAAAAATAATAATTCAATCAGAATCACTATTCAAAATTAAAAAAAAACCTTACAAAAATACTATTGCAGCAGATGTTCATCATGGACCGAAAACCATCATGGCATGCGCTTTATATTGGTGGGCCATTATCTTACAGTGTAATGCAATGTGTATAAACCATTATCATCGTCCGTAAACTGCGTCAAACAAAAACATTGTTTGATCGCCATTGTATCAGCGTTGGGAAGAGTCAAAAATTTTTGAGGCCACAACTCTTATTCCTTGACTTAAGGTACCATCAAAGAGCCCCAAGACCAGTCACAACACCAGGCACAACAACATAGTTCCTGTTCTTGTCTGTTAATACGCCAACTGCGAAAGAAGCTGAGGCAGCGAACTCGCTTTTGCATCTGTTCAACCCGAGCTTGATGACGTACCAATAACTTATTGGCCCTGCAAAGTCATCAACGTCATTGCAGCGGGAAAAAATGATACATTTTCTCATTATACACATGAATAGCAGGACCCACCTTACTAATAGTTGTGTGTCGTGCAGTTTCCAAATCCCCACCGGATCTCTAGCCGTGTTCTCTTTAGCAGCATTCTTGCTGACATGCGCTGTAACATCACATTATATGTCAGCTTACCTTTAATACTTCCATTTAACCTCCAAATTTATAAAAACTGAACATTGCTAAAGCACCAAGGTTTAAGGCTACTTACGATTAGATTCATATTCAGGTTTGCGAACAGATTTGCAATACTTTTAATACCACCTCCGATAGTCCTACATATCAGAAACGTAAATATATTGTTGGTCACGATTACATAACTACATGCTCCCTATATTCACATTATAAAGGAATTTACGAAAACATTTGACCAAGATGTACACAATCTAAACTTCAATCGAACCCGCTTAGACACGCGCAAATTCTATCATGACAGCCTCTTAGAATCATTATCATTATCATCTTATAAAAACTGCTTGAAAACGCATTAAGCATATTTTAAACGGCGTTTATTTTTACACAACTTAAGCATAAGCATACGCACAATATTTCGGTTAACCCCCAAAACCAATTACATAACGTGGATGTAGTTTTAATAGACGAATGAAACATAAAATCATCTAAATTACAAATAAACGAAAAATTTTAAAAAAACCTAAATTTTGTTTAGTTTGATTTTTTTCATACCAACACCGATAATTGCATAATAGAATTAGGTATAGTCACTTACATGTAATTAAGATATTCAATACTTTTGTCTTTGTTGTTCTTTCCCCCATCTCGATTCAATTTATTCTGCTCGCATCGTCACCATCGCCTAATTGCAGAAACCAAAACTCCTGAGAAAAAACACATATAATCAAAATCGAGATTGTCCTCCAAAATCAAAGGATAAATTCAATGTTATAATAAACTAAATATGCAAGTCAAAATACAATGGCCGGTAATTTAATATTTGGGAGATGTACTTCGAATTTTGACTCCTCACCTACGGTAAATTTCCCTGTGTAAAAAACTTGACAATCTCCTCAAGTTCAAGTCGTATTTTCCAAGCCGAGCCACGTCTGTGCAATTCACATCCTGAAATACATATCCCTGTACGCAGAAAATTGGAAGGGGTCAAATCAATAATTGTTCCCCCGGATATCGTCTGATAGACCCAAAACACAATCCGGCTGCATTACCCGTTTACCCTTTTTTTAATTTATTTTTTCATTACTCAGGTTAGCCACGTAGTTGGGTATGTGCAATCAAATAAATCCCTCTTCTAAACACGTATCCCCTGCTCATCTTAATCACCTCCCTTCTAAACACATACACACATCAACCTCTCTGCTCTTTGGATTTTCCGGTGAAGCTTTATCTTAGCTTCAACTCTAAAACTATAAGTTAAGTCTTCGATATCCATTCACCGTAACAAATAAGCCTCTTCAAAGCTTCGAATTGTAATTGTGTTTAGGACGGATTAAAATTTGGTGTTTGGGGTTGTTAATCGTCTCTTATCGCATGCACCTAATATAAAGTAAAGTTTGGTATTACCTGCATCAATTGCTTCTCGTGATTGGCCTTCCATTGCCGAAACTGCTCCTCCTCCTCTTTCACCTTCTGTTAGCTGAACCTGTAATGAAACAATAAAATGTTATTAGAAAACAGTCTGAATTACATAAATATGCAAAAATTGATAGTGGTCCAAATATTACCTTTTGGGAGTTGATAATACGCATCCTTGCAGTTTTTTCATGACATCATGATTTTTTTTTTTAAAACTTCAATCTCGTGTTCGTGCTTTCTCTCCAAAATCTGCAATCTTTATTTAAGTTTGATAAAACATCACCTGACTCAGTGTCTTCAGGCCTCTCTGCGTTCATGGTTTGGTCTTTTATTGCTGGGTTACCGTAAGCTTCAAGACGTGCAATTTTATGTCTTAAGCATTCTTTTTCTAGCTGCAATGATCTGTTTTCCTCTTCAAGTGCGATAATTTTCTGGCCGAATACTTCTTTAAGTGCTTCCACATCGGAGATCCAACAATATAATTTTCTGGCGAATACTTCTTTAAGTGCTTCCACATCAGGAGATCCAACAACCTTCATCTCAGACTACAAATAATACAAAAAAAAAACCTTAAAAAAAAGAAGATATTTCTTAACAATCCGTAGTCATTATCGTTACAACAACTGAAAAGAGCTTCATATTAATCATAGAAATAATTAGTTCTCGAGAAGAAAGAAGATGCATAAGCAAGGCACATCAAGGGCACCTCTTTATGCTCCAAACTTCCGGCCAAATCATTGATCTCTTCGTGTAATGTATTTTGTTGAATTTCATGTTCTGGTTGTATTGTCATTTTATCAGGTATTTTGATGTTGTTTGTGCTACTGTGATTTGATTTAGGTATTTTGATATGCTGGGTTTGATATGCTGAGTTTGATATGTGTGAGAAGTCCCCATATAAGATTAAACAAACACCCCTTATCAAATTAAAACAAAAAAACCAAAAACTCATAACGCCATCGTTATCACTAATCCCAAGTTCCAAATATCCACAAAACCCCGATATCAAAAAACTATAATATCCAAATCTTTATACCAGATTATAAGGATTTAAGGTAAGTAATTGCCAGGTAGCTGTCGTTGAGCATCTATGCCATTGTTTACTACCTCAACACATTTAACGCATTTACATTTAAGTCGTTTGTATATTTTACACATTTGACTTATACAAAATCCAACTCAAGGCAACCCGTTCAGACATAAATGGGTAAAACTAATACATCTAGCACCCCTGTACATAACTCATGTACCACGTTTCTCAACCGAGTGACATGTTTTTTTAATTCTTATTCATTCTTTTCTTTATTTTACACATTTCATAGCCAAAGACCACTTACACTAAAGTATACACATATATATTTATCAAATTTCAGGTTAAATTTACCTATGGGTCAGAAAGTAGAATGTCTTCTATTACAAGACCGTTACTATGAGCCTCCTCAGTATCGCTGCTCCATTTTGCAAATCTAACATTCTGAAAACAAAAATATTAACCAATTAAAAAGACCAAATATCACAAAGTCTTGAATCCAATAAGAACCTAAACAAACCAACACCTCTTAAAACCCCAAACACAAACTTACTATCTTAATTACCAATAACACAAAATAAACAAAAATATCACCTGACTATTTCCTAAAGAAAACCCCTAAGCTTGAGTTTTGAAAACGAAAACAAAAGTAACATGCAAAAGGTACCTTTAATCCCTAATCTTTTGTTATTGCTCCTGAGAAACTCCTACTGCAACAATAGAGTAAGGGGTATGGTGGCTTAAGCCACAAAACGAAACGGGCCCCACAGCCTGCCGCATCAGCATCTCACTCCCACTCAAAAATACCCCTTCACTCATAACACACTCATACCTCTTCATTTGGGCCCCAGCACTCACACACAAACACATACATTATAAAATATAATAATAATAAAAAGATTTTTTTTTTACTTTACCTCGCCACCCAAGTGACGAGATACCAAAAAAATGTGAAGTGAAGATGTGGGGTGGTGTGGTGGCTAGCAAGTGAGGAAGAGAGAGAGTATGCCATGTGGCAATGGCGAGCTCCCTTCGTTACCATATGCAAACAACAAACCCCAAGCTGGTTATCTACTTCTTGTTGTAAGCATAAACATAAAGACAACAAATAAGCGAACCTCGTCACAATCATCGTCTCACCCATCTAACTCAAATTCTAATTACAAAAATCAATCAATACCATCTTAATTCAATAAAAATCAAACAATAAAAAAACCCAAATTTAGATTTTTTTTTCATACCTTATTCTTGAATCAATAGATATAAAATCCTTGATTTTGTGTTTTTTCTGAATCAGTATTGCATGTGGGTTTGGAATGAGAGAATAAAGAGAAAGAGATGAATAAGACGGATATGGAATAAATTTTTTGGGTGAGAGATTTGAGGGTGTGTGTGAAGAGAAGCACCGACGGAGCCAGTGGGGGGGCTGGAGGGTGCTCGGCCCCCCTAACCGGCCAAATGGTCGACCTTTTAGCTTGGAGTATAGTCGTGTTACATTGAAATAAGAAAGAAAACATGAGGAGGACAGATCTGAAAAATGGAAAATGGAGTTTGAGGAAGAAGATGTACTTGATAGAAAGAGAGACTGTAAATATAAAAAGAGAAAAAGTACATGCAATACATATAAAGTTACAGTATTTCGTATGGTACGGACTATTTGACTTACAAATATTTAATGCTGTATAGTTTTTCAATTTTAATATGTCTGATCATAAATATTTAATATTATAAGGGTCATGTCGTTTACACACCACCCACACCACTTATTGGCGGGACAAGACAGTTTTCAGTGTTTTTTTCTTCTATATATTTTGTTTTCTACTATTTTGACTTTATAGTTTCTATTTCATATTTTTTCCTGACAGTTTTACTTATATTATTAACAGAGCAAAGACAGTTTTTATGGTATTCTGCTCCGTGTTTTTTGTGTTTTAATTCTTTTGACTTATCAAACTTTATAATTTATGTTGCGTTTTATTTTATTTTGCAGTTTTATAATAAAAACAAATTTATAAAAATAAAAAAACAAAAAAATAAAAAAAAAATTGGTGGTGTGTGGATCCTGTTTTGGTGGTGTGCCAACCCAACATGCCTTAAACAAATACCCGCTTAGAGAATTCGTTTGTTTGGGTTTCCGTAGCTTTCCCGTAACATCATATTAACATCATTCTCGCTTGTATAAAAACTCACACACTCTCTTACCCATCAAACATTGTCTCCAAAAGTATATATCTTTTACGAATCAAGTTTGTATTCAAATTAAAGTTAAAGTTGTTAAAAAATTCAAAATAAACCCTGTGAAAAGATAAAAATTTATAAAAATATATTAAAATGGATGTTGAATTAAAGATCACGAAATTTTAGAAAATACGGTGAAATTAAATCATAAAAAAATAAATAGATAAAAAGATATGTCAAATTGAAAATAAAAGTGATTTTTTAATTAAGAAGTGACACATGTCACTCTATGGTGTGATTTTCTAAAATAAGATGGATGGTCAAGATTGCACCTCCTTATCTTAATTTTTAATGAGACCCACATTGTAAATGTTTTATATAATAGTATAGATATAGATTAAAGAATGAAACACTTTGAAATTAATCTATACAAAAGTTAGATTAATATGTTATATGATATTTTTACTTTCCAAACACACAGTATGTATAAAATTTCAGATATTTTAGAATTACAATATATGACGCTTTTTTATTTTTCACTTGCACATCTTCATTATCATTTACGGCAATGTTTGTCCATTTTTTCAACTAATCAAGTAAAAGTATGTTACTATCGAAAAAATATCATTGAACTCGTATGTTGAACGATTCAAAATTCAATCCATCTTTTAAAACAAGGAGTTGTACATTACTACCGGGGAAAAAATTTGGGCCCCCCTTAATACGAATTTCTGGCTTCGTCCCTGAAGAGAAGGGTGGAGAGGGACACGTACATGCCACGGGTTTTGTCTCGAGAGAGAGATGATACGGGTTTATGTCCCTTTTAATAACCGGATAATTAAGAATTATTTTCTTTTCCAGCCGGGTTTCAGGCAAGATTCGAGTTCCAGTCGGGTTTCAGGCCGAAAAGTGGGGGCAAATAGCAAGTTCTGGCGGTTCAACCTAACACTGCATTAAATGCAGTTTGGCCGACTTGCAAAAGTTAATTAATGATATTGATGCTGGTAAACATGATGAGTTATTATCTGAGTTGACTAATGAAGATCGTATGGAAACCTTGGAAGCATTAGGTTCTATATGTAATTCAATTAAGGTTGATCGTAATAATGCTGATGTTATCCCTTGTAAGGGTTTGGTATGCTGATGATTCAATTAATCTTAATGTTGATGAATCCACAATACCTAGTGGCCCTATCGTTCAGTCTGTGGACATCAA
>BQNB010059045.1:0-37500 GCA_026074375.1 Tanacetum coccineum | reverse complement strand
AGTGTTTGTTTCACGGGATTTTACAAGTCAAAGAAATAACCGTATAATTTAAAATTGAGTTTGTTAAGTTTAAATTAAATTTGTTTTTCACTGGTTCGGTCCTCTCGTTCGGTTCGTTAGTTCGATCCTCTCGTTCGGTCCGTTAGTTCGATCCTCTCGTTCGGTCCGTTAGTTCGATCCTCTCGTTCGGTTCTAGTGAAAAACACTCGTTCGGTTCAAACTAGAGAACACTCGTTCGATCTTAACTAGAAACTACTCGTTCGATTGAGACTGAAGAAGCTCGTTCGGTTCAACCTATGCAATAGCTCGTTCGGTCCTCTCGTTCGATTCACTAGTTCGATCCTCTTGTTCGATTCCCTAGTTCGATTCTCTAGTTCGGTTCTAACTAGTACGAAACCCAAATTTTCAAAACTCAAAAAGACACGATTTTTAATGGTTTTTAGCAAAAAATTCTTGTACAACTAGTATTACTAACCCTATAGGAACAATAAAAATGAAAACTTTAAGGTTTTTAAGCCAAAAAATTTTAATCACTAATTTGCTCTTTGTAAAGGTTTTGAACACAAATCAAACACAAAAATCTAAACACACCACTCCATGGCTCTTGATACCAATTGAAGAATACTAGTAATCTTAAGATCAACCAAGAACAATAAGTGAGATGTGGGTTGGATTGTTAGAGAAAACTTGGATGGAATATGGATGATGTATTAATGAAATGTGTGTGAAATGGAACAACTAACAATGGAACAACCAACCACCCCCTCTAAGATCAAGGAAGAGGGAGGTATAAATACGTACAAAGGAGCCGGCCATGGGCTGAGTTGGGCACGCCATCGGTGCCTTGTGGCCGTACTAATACTAATACCAAATCCTTATACTAACTACGAGCTAAGACTTGTTACAACTTTGGAAGTGACCGACACTTTTCGTGTTTCCAACATTGGTCCACTTAACTAACGAACAAGCAGGGAAAACTAAGAACTAGGTTAATGATAATGGTCAAACAACACCAAGAAGTTTCTCTCTTTGTGAAAGATAAAGCGCACTGGAAGCGGTACACTCTCCTTTCTTGAGGAAAAACTGGTTATACGTAAGAGAAGAACACTAAAGCCATGCCGACTTTGAGCTAACAAACATTGAGTGTTTTGAAAGTATATCAAGAGACCAAAAAGATTTACTCTTTTCGTTATTAAGGAAAAAAAGCACTAACATGTACACTTTCCTTTTATCATGAAAAGGGTTTGCACTCTAACATATGATACAAGCCATTACCCGAGCTCAAAACTTGGAATGTTTTTGTTTATAATACTCATGACCCGAAAAGATTCTCTTTTTTTTGTCACGGATCAAATGCACTGACCACGTACACTTTCCTTTTCTCTGAAGAGGCATACACCTCTTCTTTACTTTTAAGAACAGGCTTGAAGAGATGCCAAACAAACGCCAATTGACATTAAGAACGAGGTTTGAACCGTTTTGAACCAAATGTCATTGATGAAGAACGGGCTTAGAACTTTTGTCCAAACTGTCATTTGATGAAAACTAGGCTTGAACGTGTTTTGTCTCAAACTCATTTAATGAAGGAACGAGGCTTGAAACAGTTTTTTGTCCAAACGTCACTTTATGATGAAGAATGAGGCTTGAACCTTTTTGACCAAAACGTCATTGATGAAAACAAGGCTTGAACATTTTGTCCAAAACGATCCATTTGATGAAGAACGAGGCTTGAACTGATTTGTCCTCAAATGTCATTTGATGAAGGAACGAGGCTTGAAACTGTTTTTGTCTAAACTCATTTGAATGCATGTTCCCATCCAGATTTGAATTCCTTGAAACTCCTGACGAGTATGAGATATCAGTCTTTTTGGTAACCAAACTCTGAGTCTTTCCTTTATAGGATTGACAGATGTACCTGCACTTGAGTTAGAAGTACCTGCACTAAAATAAAGAGTTTGATTGCATTCATATGGGTTAGTGATATCATCATTTGAACCATTTGGAGGTTCACTGTCAACTTTGGTTGTGCTATCGGTGAACATCTTTCTAGTAGGTATCCACCTCAGACTAACAGTCTTGAAAATTCTACCGTTAGGTTTCCACATAAGATAAATCTAGGAAGTGTTTGGTTTCTCATGCACAGCGGAAGACTTGTTGAGAGAAAACCTTTGTCCTATAGCCATTTGCCTACCAGGTTTTTGAGTGTTGGTTCTTTGGTTCAGAGTAATTGTTGTTTCTGATCTTGGGGGACTGACTTGAGCACGAGAGATTCACCTTTTCAGATCTTTGTTAATCAATCATCATGATTTGTATAAAGATGATATTTATGACAAATCGGAACAAACAAATTTTTGGAGTCCAAGAAGAAACCTAAATTCCTAAGTGATCTACTAGAGGCTCACCTTTTGAGACATTCCACCACTACACTTAGATACAGGAGAACTCCTATATATGTTCTAGGTTTGTGTACAAGCAATTAGGAGTGCAGTGGTGCTATAGTAGAGGCCATATCCTTATGACAAGGAATCTCTGTTTTGCTTGTTCATTTTCCTACTTCTCTAGAAAGTACCGCATGAACCCATATCAATGAGAACCATACGAATCTTATGACTATTCCCAGAGTATTAGAGTGCATTCACATGATGAGGTTTTACAGGAGCAGATTCTCTAACTTTAGGCAAATAATGAGGAGTGATTGTTTTTGACAAATCATTTTTTTCATCAACTTGGGAGGCAAACCGTGGTCTTGAAATTACTAGGACTTTCAGAAACGTAAACGCTTCGGTTGTCTAACAACTAAATGGTTTCTAGATGGTTCTAAAGACAGTTTTCCTAAGATTGATGCTTTGGCAAACTTAGTATCCACGCTATTTACTTTTATCTTTCTACATTTTTTAATGCCGCATTTGCAAAAACCTTTTCCTGAAGCTGAGCTTTTAAATCATCATTTTCGACAACTTTTTGAATAAATTGAGAAATTTAAAGAATTCACTGTTGTCTTTAATCTTAACTTTTGCCTTTTTTAATTGAATCAAAAAGTTCTTTTGTAAGTCTGTTTCAAATGCTCATTTTCTTTATGTAGTTGCTCATTTGCTGCAAGTAATTTAGCCACACTGTGTTCTAATTCAATCACATCGATATCATTTTTAACTTTGGCTTCATTACTTGCTTCCTTCACACTTTTAATTTGTTTCTTCAAGTCACAAATAGTGTGATATTAGGCCTTAGCTGAGCTTTCAAATCAGTTTGTATCACAAAAAAAATCACGAAATCAGAAGGTCCTGATTCAAAGCATGGTTTGTTACTACTATGTATAAAACTTAGGGTGCTCCTTTTGTTGTATTGAAATTTCAATGAACTACAAAGTATTTTTCAAGTTGTAAAAATCGTTTTTGAAAGTTCATTTGTAAACTTCCTTACAAAACCATATCTTCCGTTTGAGGAACTCCACAGCAATAAGCAAAGCATCCTGTGTCAATCTCAATCTCTCCTCCCCAATGACCACCTATTTGTTGAAGTAGCAGTGGTATTGCTATCAATATAATTTCCACAATGTGTGTCATAATTGGGTTCAGATTGCACAGATGTTGGTGTTCATATTGCAAGGATATATGTCGAGCAGTCAACGTACCTCAGCAAAATGGCTCAATCGTCATTACATGGTCCGATATCCTGCATCCACAGCTTGTGTGTGTAATTCCCTGAACGCAACTTGTATCCTGCTTGCGGGCTTTGCCCACTTCTATCAGTGACAACCAACTCCAACATCAACTCTTCAAACGCATATTACCTTTTCCTCATGCCTTTGCATCTGAGTTTCATCTCTAATTTGCTGAATGCGTTGTTGATTTCAGGGTCCTATCAAACTGGTTTATGGATACAAATCAAGCTGTCATCCATTGTTGAACATGGATTGATCTAAATATCTTAGAGACTGCATCTTGAACTAAGTTTGACATTAATATTATGCTCATGAAGTATTCATCATGCAACTGACTTCCATTCTCCTTTATGCATTAAGTTCTTTTCATTTCAAGCTAATACACCATATGTAGTTACAACTCCTATGAACTGACCGCTTTCAAGTGTATCCAGGTTTCTCGATTAACCTCACGTCTGTATGCACTAGGTTTCAACTAGTGCTGAAGGCTCGAAGATCTTGTTGCCAACCTTGGATTCTCAGAAGATCCGTTGCATTTACCCCCTTTTGAGGCAAGAAATCCCTTGAACTGTGTTTCTGAGTGCTGAAGACAAGTCGTTGCATTAACCCCATGAAGATTCTCTCTTTCAAGTTGTTAGCCTAACTGATCCATGTTATGAAGCACATCTCAATTGAAAGTCTGATGCTCTTCACCAAAGAATGAGCGAAATGCTGGTTTAAATGCATCACAAACACATAAGGCAATTAAGGAGATAGAGATCAAGAAGATTGTCTCGAGTTGTTCAAACCATTGTCAGCAGTTGGAGTGCCTTTGTTTTGCGAGCCCGTTGCGTCAAGTTGAAGCTCTCTTTCTTTGAATTAGAATTAGAGATTTCCATTGAAATTCGATTGTGAAATAAAATTAAGAGATCTTAAGTGATAATGTGATTGATGTTTGGTATTAAATGCAATTACTTCAAGGGGATTTTACAAGTCTATGATTAAAACCGATAAAAGATTAACGGGATTTTACAAAATCAATAGAAAAACCGAGAATGAATAATCGTTTGATGTTAAGGTAGGTTTGTTGTTTGAATTTTGACCAAAACACAAAATTTACCCTATTACCAAAATTTAAATTTTGTGTAAAAATTAGCTAAATAAAGCTAGATGAAAAAATTTAATTTTTTTCTTAAATTAATTCCCCGCCCAAAATAATTTGAATTTTTAATCAAAAATTTTTAACCCTATTACCAAACTTTAAATTTGGTGAAAAATATGAGCTAATAAGGGCTATAGAAAAATTAAAATTTTCTTAACTTTTTTCCTGCAAAAAGTATTTTTTTTTTAAATCAAAACCGCTGCGTATATTGTTTCTATCACCGCACGCTTTGAAATCAACCAAACCGCCTCCTATTGATTGACAAACCGCTGCCTAACAGGCCAACTCGCCGCCAATATCTTACTAGGCAAACCGCCATGGTTTTGAAGTAACTCGCTGCCTAGTTTTGTTAACTCGCTGGATCAATAAAATAATCATACCCCGTGAGCAACTCGCTGCCAATCAAACTAACAACTCACGCGAGCAACTCGCTGCCTATAAACTTATCAACTCGCCGTGTGACTTAGCAACTCGGCCGAACCTTTTACGCAACTCGCCGGCTATTAATTTTCAAGCCAACTCGCCACTATCCTGTGTAAACCGCCGTGAAACAAGCAACTCGCCACCAAATTTTAAAATAAACCAACCCAGCCGCGAATATAATTATTAAACTAAGCAACACGCCTTTGACTTTTGGCAATCGCCTTTGACTTTTTCCCCTAAATTTTCGGATCTTGTCCCACCTTGTCAACTCGCCGTGAAGAAACAATAATAAATATAAGCAAATCCTCCACAAGAACACTTGGACAATTAAGACAAAAACAAGCCATATGATCTTTCTAGCCACGAAACTAAGCTACAACTTACAAAATTAAGTGTGTATAGTGACGATTAAACAAAACACACTTATCGTATATCTTTGTAATCTGTCTTCCAATATGAAGCAAACTCTCCACGAAGAACACAAAATAAATTCAATCTTTTAAGCTTTATTAATCGATCTAGGGAACTTGTAAATCACATTGTTATGGCAACAATACATCTTGTTTAACATGAAGAGCAAGAGAAAACACCAAGATCAACCAACAAATTAAGCCCGAATTTCCTTTTGAGTCGTGGGCTTTTCTAAGCCAAAATAAGGACGAATTAGAGCTTATATAACCATAAGAATCAATCACGAATCCACCCTATGGCTCTGATACCAATTGTAGGTCCTCGAATTCACACAAACATGTATAGATCTAAAGAGATCTAGAGAGAGAAAGTTAGAGAGAGAGAATAGGTGAGAGAGAAATAAGGAAAACACACTAAAGAGTGTGTGAAAAATGGAATAGATGCTTACCTCTTCCAAAGTTGGAAGAGGTATTTATAGTTCTTACAATACAGACCTGTGGTATTAGTACCCGGTTTAAATTAACCGTAAAGTCATACGTTACCTATTAACATCGAGCTATATTGAACAGAATAATACATAGGGTCACCGAGTCTTTTAATATCTAACAATAATGAGGGATTAATGTTATAAGGATTGTATTAAGGGATAAATCAAGAATTGGAATATGTGGTTTCGGGTTTTAAAATGGGCAAAAACGAGTAAACGGTCCATAGTTTCCAATTAGGGCACAATAGGGTTTTCTTGGATTCAATTTACATAAATTGAAGTAAAATGATGAAATGATGATTGTATAATGATTGTATGAAAGTATATGAAAATAATAATAGGGTTTACACATTGTATATTGATGTAGTAGCTTGTACAAAAGTGGTGGTGAAGAAATTGAAGGTAAAACGGAGGTAAAACGGCTATTTTAGAGATCATGCTTAATGATTTGTATATTGAGCTTATAAGACTTGTATTACATTGAACTTGGAGGGAGTTTTTTTATCAAATGAGATGTTATATTACTTGTACATATGCTTTAGTAGTTTGTGCATTCACTTTAGATGTTAATCTTTCATGAATTTAGGGTTTAGAGGCATACGGTAACATTAAAAGCTCGTTTTGGATTCTAACGTTGCGAATGGTACATTTATAGGAGATTGTGTACTTTGGTAATAAGGATATGATGTTTATTGAGTTGACATAATTGAGTTTTAGTTGACATATTATGAAGACATGATTGCCACCATATATAGGTTTTGCGTGAGTCTCAGTCTACTTTAGTTATGCAAATTAACATTATAAATTGGAGATATTAAACATGCAAGTAAGTAATAGAAGCAAAAATATCCCCCCGTACAATTGTGATCATAGTAAAATTAATTTGTAATGAAAATTCTTGGGGGGTTGTTTATAACTACAAAACAGCCACCTGACACACTCATTATTTTTAATGAATTTATGTATAATGGAAAATGGAATGGCATATCCACACACAATGGAAGTTTATAAGTGTAGGTGTGCATAGTAAATCTTAACTAGATACAAGTAATGGAAAACAAGTCAAACTTTATTAATGATACATTTTTCCAAAATAAACTAGAAAAATATAGTAAGTATAATCAAAGGGTTGTATATATTCTAATCCTCCCACTCCACATGAGTCAAACATACGCATATTAAATTTAAATAGGAAGGGTAGAAATGAAACAGATTTCTCTCCTGGATTTGACTTGGTCATAATGAAGAGACAACCCTGCTCCAAGAAGCCATGCTCCAAGTTCGTACTTCTTTCGAGCAGACATCCACCATCACAGGCAACATTAATCAAGTATAAAACGATCAGACTAGGACGTTTCGGGATGCTCCGCTTACAGCCTCGATTAGTATCCTCGCACCTCATCTTGTGCATTACCTGAATAACTAGAAGAAAGACTAATACCAAAAGCATAAACCTGGATAATGTGACAACTGTGCCTTGAGCAGGTTAGTCAAACCGTTAGTATTGGCTTGAACATCATTATGTGTTATATAATTCTGTGTTTATGTGAATCTTATGTAGTTTTGGCTACCACTCTTATGAGCGTGATCGTCTCATTGTGATTGAGTTTATTGTTGTTATGGGGGCATTTCTTTTGTTCACATTTATTCGACAATGAAAATATTGTATAATTCTATGCGTGTGTACGAAATTATATGTATATGGTATACGAATTTTAAAACTTTAAGTGGATAGTCATGTTAGTAAAAATTAAAAGTTTAGTTTAGAAAATATAGAAATTAGAACTTAGTTTTATTAAGTTATTAAAATAAAAATTAGAAATGAAATTTATTTATAGTTATTTAATTTAGTTTTAATTTAAAAGGTTTAAATATAAATAAAAGGTTTTCTATAAAAATGTCAAAAATAAGGGTTTATTATGTAAATAATAATAATAAAAATATATAAAAATAAATATATAGGGGTGTTTGGCCGTCGGTTTTGGGAAGGAAAAAGAAAAAAGAAACAAAGTTTTAAACCAAATCAAATTCTAATTTGTATTTATCTCAAACACAATTGTAAAATCTATAAATACCAAAACCCTTCTCTCCTTCCTCTCCCTTTTGTTCGACCGGCCAAGACCAAGAAGAAAGAAAAAAATATTTTTTTTATCAAGAATCAAGTGGTGATTTTGTGTATCAAAATCAAGGTTTTAGGTATGTTCATAAAACACTAATGTTTTAATTTTCCTTTCTTAATCCATGTACCAATAAAGTGATGAATAAATTAGGGTTTCATAAAACCTGTAAATTTAAAGAGTTAGACTAATGAGGGGGTGCTTAAGTGATAATACAGCATGTTGGTGAGATCGATTAGGGTTAGATCGCGTTAATTTATGATTTAGGGTTTGGCAGATTTTAGGGCAGTGTTCAACTGAAGTTATCTTAATGATAAAAACGTTTTTCTTTATGAATCTTATGTCCTGATAAGTCCAGAGATTCTAGTTTCCAAAAAGTCTGGCCCCGAAAGGTTTTGAGGTCGGGAAGTTAGTCAAATAATTTTTGCAAGAAAAGTTGTCAAAACAGTAAATTCGTGTCAGATTTGGGTCTGATTTCGGGGAGTAAAACTCCTACTTAAAATTCAAATTAAGGTTAGCCAAAAATCAAAGGTCGTATTTTAGGTGTCTGTTAACTCCAGTTCGAAGGGCTAATGCTAAAACATTTTCTAAGTATTTTTAAGGACGTCAAACTTTTTGGTGTGCGTTTAGATCCGAATCTGAGTACTTTGTAATGATGAATTTTTATAAAATAGTTCCACTAAATATTAGTTTTTCTAAAAAATCACAGTAGCTCACAACTTATTGGGGAGCTAGGGGAAGTAAGGAGAACCATCAACTAGGTGTTTTAGTATTTTATTTGTAGTCATAAGATGACTACAAATTTTTGCTGAAAACTTTAAAATTGAAAGTTAATGGTTAAGGTTATATAGGGTATGAAAATGATATGGGGGATGTATTTAAAGAAATATAAACTTAGTATAAGGTGTAGAAGTCCATCATATGATTGTTACATTGGCTTGGGCATTAGCCTAACCGAGTGTAACTTGTGTTTTTGTTATGTTTAGATTGTGTGCAAGATTCTGTCAAGTAGCTGAGCATTGGGTGAGTTTTATAGTCCCATTATACTATGTTTTCTTGGGATAAAAATGATGAAAAATATGTTTTGAAATATTTTAATTGATGTGATTATGTGGTTTTAATTGACGCATGGACTTTTATGTAGCTATTATATGTTATGTGCTAAATGTTATGACTTTGGATCGGGGGTAACGTTCCTACCCATTACTTGTTGGACTTTGAACTTCGGGTAGTGTTCTACCTATGACTTTGACTTCGGTAATGTATCTTACCTATGACTAACTTCGGGTAATGTTCTTACTATGACTTACGACTTTTGGGACTTAGATCATGGTATATTGATTCGTCCTAAATTTTGGATGTGTGATTATATGGACCGAATACAGGAGTTACCTTGGGGTTCGTACGCGTAGTTGGACGGTGCGAGTAGGCGCGATGGTGCGGGGGCGGGCAGGTGTCGGGGCGTGGGGTCAGGGTCTGGGGGGTGGGATGGAGAGATTCTGTTCTCATATGATTAGTAGACACTCAACTACGAGAAGTAAATAGGAAGACTATAAGTCATCAGATCTTCTCAAAAGACTTAGCATAATCACGCACACTTATCTAGATGATTCGATAACCTAATGCGACATCGTTAGACCCACCACTCTTACACAACCGAAAATAGCCTGATTGACATCGAAAGCGGTGGGGCGCCGCGGGGGATACAGTTCTGACGGAGGGACCCTACCGAACCTCTCGCCAACCGTTGTGTTGACATTTTTAAGCATCATTTTCAGGTGAGCATGTTGAGGGTTTTGAAGCTATAAGTGGCTAGAGAGACCTTAAGATTGCATATGGAGTCTATCTTTTGATTTTTGTTTCGTATTTGTTTATTGGATTCTTCTTGAATGCTGTTTCATTTCTTAGGTTTATGAGGCATGTTAAAGTCTAATATTAATAAGACCCTTTTTCATTACTAGTACATTTTTCTTTGTTTTTCTGTTATTGCCATGACACATCGGGGTCTTTTATAGTTAGTTTATGCATGTAGTTAATTTTTCTCTATTTTTTGACAAACAATTGTGTTGTGATGATACCATGAAGTTACGCCTCGTGTTTTTGCCTTGGCGGGGTGTGACAGATTGGTATCAGAGCCTTTGGTTATAGAGAAGTAGGTGGTTGAGCCTAGACTATAACCTAGGAGTCCTTCATATAGATGCATTTTAGGGCCTAAGTGTTTAGTATTATAACTGTTATACTTTCCCCTAATTATATAGCTTCTTAATTATCTTTATTTGTCTAACTTTTATTTAGCTATTTTTTGTCCTACTATACCTAAAATTGTGTACTATATTAATTCCTTACTAATTATAGCTATGTCCTCCCTTAACGAAGAAGTTTCGTTGGGAACCATTTACCTAATTGAGACTTAAGCGCTAATAGAGATCCAAAGAGGCGCCAACTGGGAAGGAGCCTCTTATGGAACTAAAAGAGATAAGGTAGTTGATCACTTGTCGAATGCTCGTAGTTAGCATGGACCCGCGGAGTCGGGTGACTCTTGTGAAGGCAAAGTCAAACCCAAGTGAGGCACAACATAAGTTTATTCCGTCTTTTACCTCGTCACGATGCTATTGATTATTTCTTTCGGATATTTCATATTTTGGAGGTGCTGGGAGACTTTCGTTCCTTTATGTCGTTTCGATTTTATCTTTATATAAGTAAGTATTTCGTTATGAGAGCAAACCCCCCCCCCCACCTATTTTTTTTCTGATGCTAGAATAGAGAGTTTAAGATATTCAATTGGTATATGTGCTTAATATGTGTGTTATCATTGAGAGGTGTAGTCTAGGCAGTAATATACTGTGAAAGGATCAATTAAATTAGGTGGCCAACATAATTATAAAAGCATCACACACGTAGACTTGTGACCATGATTGCATTGATCGATGTTTTCTTGTTAGTTGGTAGTGTAAGATGTTATATTATGTGCGATTGTATTAGGAATAGGTATGAAGTTAGTAAGTTTTCCTTCTATCTATCGCTTGTGGATACCCCGGATACCCGTTATTGCTATTATTACGATTATTGAGTTTGTTCGTCTGCATAAATATTTGCTCGGATATATAACCCTCATTTTAGCATTCCTTGTTCGTACCATGACGGTATGGATGATCTAACTTTTCTATTCGGCGTCTTGATGAATATTGGTTGTTCGGATCTGCTTCTTTGGATATTGGTACGTTCCATTGGTTCTTTCATTGTATTGATTACTCGTATGAGTATCAAAAATTTCTTTTAAGCGCTAATTGTTCCTAAAGTATTAGTGCAGATCATTACTCCGTTCTTTATATATCCTTTGGTTTTCGTAACATGTTGCGACATGTTAGTACCAATGTTTTTCTATGGTTTTTCTTTTGATCGTAAGTACGGATTAGTCTTTACGTTCTTCTTTTGGTTCATAATGTCTTCGTATGAATTCTTGGGCATGTTCGCTTCACTGTTATTCTAACTATATGGTTCATGGTACTTTCTTTCGCTTTCAAACAATAAAATCGTGTTAGAGTCTTTACGGTATTTTACAATCTCTTTTGGTATTACGATGTTCTTGTTTGAGTAACATATTTTATATTAATGTCGAATTATGAAAACCTTTTGAAGTATATCTTGATGGTGTTTGGGGAAAACTATTTTGAAATGATTTTATGAATACAACACTTTTATGGAAATGTCTCTTT
This sequence comes from Tanacetum coccineum, assembly GCA_026074375.1. Taxonomy (NCBI): domain Eukaryota; kingdom Viridiplantae; phylum Streptophyta; class Magnoliopsida; order Asterales; family Asteraceae; genus Tanacetum; species Tanacetum coccineum. The sequence goes on along the minus strand of BQNB010059045.1, from coordinate 25,544 downwards.
ATTGTGTTTTTAGAAACTATGTTTACAATAAATTTTGAAACAATATGATAATTGGTTGACTGACAAAACTATTTTTTTTTGATAATATTTATGAATAAGATATGATAATATTTTTTTATATGCTTGTTTTTGATAAATTTTATAATTATAAAAAGGATGTTTAAAGTAATTTATATGGGTAAGATGCGATACACTGTTAAATAATTGTCTCTGGATTTTATGACAACCATGATTAAAATGAATTTTATAAAGATTATATTTAAGACGATTTTTTTAAATGATTTTTTATAATTAAAACGACTTTCTTTATTATTATAAATTGATTTGTATAAAAATATTATTTAGTTGGTTCTTTCGAGTAAAGTCAGTTATTGGTATAAGAATCCTATCTTTTCATTTATCAATCTTGATACGTATTGTTATTCATTATGTGTTTCTTTTGTCGTGGTATGCTCGTTGATTCTTTCTTTGTGTTTTCTATCGGTACATATATTCTATCTTTTCTTTTAAGGATTCTTATGACATTTGATCCGCATCTATTTCCATATGTGAAATCCCTTAGATGTTTTCTAGCCCTTGATTCGATATTCGTTTGCTACCCTATTCGATAGTTCGTAACCCTTAGGATTCGTTTGATATACGTTTTATTCGATCAAGTCACTCTCTGTGGGGAGCACCTATGTTGTTCAAGAAGAAGGATGGTTCATTTCAAATGTGCATAGACTATCAAGAGTTGGACTAGCTGACCACCAAGAATCTCCCCAGGATCGACAACTTGTTCGACCAGTTACAAGATTCTCGTTATATCTTTAGGATATATTTTCGATTTGGTTATCATCGGCTGAGAGAGCACGAAAGAGGTATTCCAAAGACCGCATTTAGGACGCGGTATGGACACTTTGAGTCTACAGTTATGCCTTTTGGGTTGACTAATGCATCATCGGTTGTTATGAACCGGGTGTGCAAGCCATATCTGGACAAATTTGTCATTATGTGTCATTGACAAATTTTTTTTCGTATACTCGAAGGACTAAAGAGGAGCATGAAGTCCATTAAAGTTTGGTTGGAGTTTGTTGAAGACAGGAGGATTTGTGAGCCAAGTTATCCAATGTGAGATTCAGCTACAAGAGTAACATTTCTTCGAGCAAGTAGTCTACAATAGTGGTTTTCCATGTGACCTAGTAAATAGAAGTAGTAAAAGAAATTGGAAAGTACCAAAGACACCAACAAGTACGATTGTTCTTAGGATTGGCAGGTACTATCGACATTTCATTTCAAACTTCACGAAGTCTGCATAGGTATTGCGATAGTTGAAGATCCTTGAGAAGAATTATACTACGCACGACTTAGAATTTGGAGCAATAGTGTTTGTTCTTTGGACTTGGAGATATTACTTGTATGGAACAAAGAGTGTTATCTACATGGATCATAAGAATCTTCAGCATATATTTGACCAGAAGAAGTTAAATATGCAAAAGAGAAGTTGGGTGTTGAATTTCTTAGTGATTACGATTGTGAGATTCGCTACCATCCGAGAAAGGCAAACATCATGGTAAGAGCACTGAGTAGGAAGGAGTGAGTGAAACCTGGACGTCTACGAGCAATGGCTATGACTATTCAGTCTAGAGTTAAAAGGATGATATTGGCAGCCCAGATTGAGGCGTTCAAAGAAAAGAACAAGCTTGCAGAAAGATTACACGGTTTAGATCAACAAATGGAAAGTAAGGAAGATGGTGGTTATACTTTATGGACCAACTATGGGATCCATTGTTAAGAAGTGTAAGGACAGTAATGATGGACGAGGCTCATGCATCAAGGTACTTGGTACATTTGGGAGCGGATAAGACGTACTATGACCTTAGAGATATGTATGGTGGCCATGTATGGAGAAGGAAAATGCTACCATGTTGCAATGTTTGAATTAGTTTTTATAGGTGAATGCATAAAACATCAAAGGACCTTCGGGTTTATTGCAACAAACCCGAGGATACCCAAGAAGTGGGATAAGATCACATGGATTTTTATCACCAAGTTCACCTATGACCGAAGAGTGGGCAGGAAACAAATTGAGTATTAGTCATAACTAACTAAGGAAGCCCATTACATGGTATATCGTGAAGATTTTAAAATGGAGAATTTGGCAAGACTTTACACTAATGAGATAGTAACAAGGCATGGAGTGTATGTGTCGATCATCTCAGATCGTGGTGGAAGATTTACTTCGCGGCTTTGGTAGACATTACAGAAGGCATTGAGAACACGGCTAAAACATGCGTACGACTTATCATCCTCAAACGGACAGACAAAGTGAGCGTACCATTCAGACTTTGAAGGATATGTTGAGAGCGTGCGTGCATGAATTTCTTTTATGGTTTTCTGATCAAGTGATGTTGGAAAGTGTCCCATCCTTAGAAAGATGGTAGTGCATTTAGAAAAAAAGAAATGTTACACCAAATATGTGGACATTGAGATCAATAAACGATCAGTCCTATGGCCATATTGATTAAGATTGTCCTCAATAATTAGTAGTGTAGTTTGATGTTTTCGAAAATTTAAAGGAGTATAGACGGATGCAAAATATGCACATGCATTTGAAAGAATTAAAGTACACTACAAACGCTTCGTTATTTGTTAAAGAACCTGTCAAGATTATTAATCGTGAGGTTAAAAGTTTGAAGCCTAGTAGGATTGCGATAGTTAAAGTCTGCTAGAACTCGAAGCGAGGTTATGAGGTTTTATGAAAACTAAGAATCCACACGTACTCATTGAGCAAGTTATAGTTGGAAGTACTAATTAAAGTTGGGTACATAGGGTTACTGGTAGACCTTAGTGTACCCTTAAATATCCTTATGATGTTTGGTTAATGTTATATTTTGAATAAACTCGAAGTCGAGCCAATTCTTCAAAAAACGTTGAGCTTTGTAACAACTCATAACTTAGTTCCAAGACAGTTCTTGTTTGATGAGTTGCAGGGTTAGGTTATGAATGACGTTGTTACAAAACTAAAGGTTTTTGATGAGTTTCCTCGAAGTCGGGCGATGTTCATGTAGTTGAATGTTATTTTTGCTTAGAGTTGTTATGCTGCTATTTGTACCCTTATATGGGCAAGCGAAGTTGTAAGCAGTGGGTTTCCGATCGTGAAAGTTAGATGAGATTCAAAGAGTGGCCCTAAGTTCACATGGGAGCGCGAGAACCGTATGAAAGCTAGGTATCCCCAACTGTTTGTTGCTAATGCTGGTGAATCTAGTAGTTAAATCTCGGGACGAGATTTCCATAAGGAGGGGATATTGCGACAACTATGCCATGAGCAGGTTAGTCCAAACCTTTAGTAATGGCTTGAACATCAATAAGGGCTATATAATTTAGTGTTTATGTGATCTTATGAGAAGTTTGGCTACCAATCCATAGAGCTGATCGTCTCATTGTGATTGTTTATGTATGTTATGGCAATTTTCATTTTGACGCATTTTAGTGACAAAAAAAATGATGGGTATAAATTTTAGCGTGTAAAACGTAATTATATTGAATATGTATACGTATTTATATCTTATTAGTGTTTAGTAATAGTAAAAATAACAAGTTTAGTTTAGAAAATATAGACATTAGAACGTATTTATTACTAAGTTAGTAATATAAAAATTAGAAATGAAATTATTTATATTTTATATTTAAATTAGTAGTTAATTTAAAAAGGTTTAAATATAAATAAAAGTTTTTTATAAAATTGTCAAAATTTAAGGGTTTAAATATGTAAAAAATAATAATAATAAAAAAATATATAAATAAATATATAGGGGTGTTTGACCGCCGGTTTTGGGAAGGAAAATGGAAAAAGGAAACAAAGTTTTAAACCAAATCAAATTCTAATTTGTATTTATCTCAAACACAATTGTAAAATCTATAAATACCAAAACCCTTCTCCCCTCCCTCTCCCTTTTGTTCGACCGGCCAAGACCAAGAAGAAAGAAAAAAAATATTTTTTTATCAAGAATCAAATGGTGATTTTTGTGTATCAAATCAAGGATTAGTTATAGTTCATAAACCCTAAATTGTTTTTTTTAATATTATTTTTTAAATTCTTTCATGTAACAATAAAGTGATGGATAAATTAAGGTTTCATAAAACCTGTAAATTAATGATGTTAGACTAATTAGGGGTGATTAGTGATGAATTATAAGCATGTTGGTGAGATCGGTTAGGGTTAGATCGCGTTAATTTATGATTTAGAGTTTGGCAGATTTTAGGGCGGTGTTTTCAACTGACGTTTATCGAATGATAAAAACGTTTTTCTTTATGAATCTTATGTCCATTGATAAGTCCATAGAGTCTAGTTTCCGAAAAGTCCGGCCCCGAAAGGTTTTGAGATCGAGAAGTTAGTCAAATAATTTTCACAAGAAAAGTTGTCAAAACAGTAAATTCGGGTCAGATTTATGTCTGATTTCAGGGAGTAAAACTCCTACTTAAAATTAAAATTAGGGTTAGCCAAAAATCAAAGGTCATATTTTAAGTGTCTATTAACTCCAGTTCAAAGGGCTAACCGCAAAAACATTTTTCTAAGATTTTTGAAGGATGTCAAACTTTTTGTGTGCATTCAGATCCGAATCCGAGTACTTTGTAATGATAGATTTTTATAAAATAGTTCCACTTAATATTTTTTTTTAAATCACAGTAGCTCACAACTTATTAGGGAGCTAGTGAATGTAAGTAGAACTATCAACTAGGTGTTTTAGTATTTTATTTGTGGTCATAAAGTGACTACAAATTTCTGCCAGAAACTAAAAAATTAGAAGTTAATGGTTAATGTTATATATGGTATGAAAACGATACGAGGGATGTATTTAAAGGATTATAAACTTAGTATAAGGTCTAGAAGTCTATCATATGATTGTTACATTAGCTTGGGCCAATAGCCCTAACCGAGTGTACTTTGTGTTTTTGTTATTGTATAGATTGTGTTCAGATTCTGACAGTAGCTGAGCATCATGTGAGTTTCATAGTCCCATTTTTACTATGTTTTCTTGGGATGGAAATGATGCAAAATATGTTTTGAAATGTTTTAATTTCTGTGATTATGTGGTTTTAATTGACGCATGGACTTTTATGTAGCTATTATATGTTATGTGCTAAATGTTATGACTTTGGATCGGGGGTGACGTTCCTACCCATTACTTTGTGACTTTGACTTCGGGTAATGTTCTTACCTATGACTTTGAATTTGGGTAATGTTCTTACCTATGACTGTGACGGACTTCGGGAATTGGATCGTGGTATAGGTTCCCGTCCTAGATTTTGGTTGTTTTGGACAATACATGTTAGCAATTGTATAATAGTTAGCTTAATTGAGTCCTGTCTGTTTTTTTATAATCACGTAATTTAATTAAAGCTTGAATTGAGTTGTCCGTAAACCTATGAATCTCACCACAACCATTGTGTTGACGTTTTAACATCATTTCAGGTAAGAATGTTGAGGGTTTTGAAGCTATAAGTGGCTAGAGAGACCTTAAGATTGCATATGGAGTCTATCTTTTGATTTTTGTTTCGTACTTGTTTATTGGATTCTTCTTGAATGCTGTTTCATTTCTTAGGTTTATGAGGCATGTTAAGTCTATGTATTAATGAGACCCTTTTTCATTAATGTAAGATTTCTTTGAGTTTACGGATTGTAATGAACCCACCAGTCTTTTAATATTTTTAGTTATGCATGTATGATTCTCTATTGTTTGACACCATTGTGATGTGATATAACCTGAGTTACGCCCCTCGTGTTTTCGCCTTGGCGGGGTGTGACAAATAAAAGCACAATAGCACAAAATATACAAAACTTTACAAAATAAACCTAACTCACTTTCGTAGGAATCACGGTTGCATTTAGCGTATGAAACAAGCCTTTTAAACCACTTGGTGGCCTAAGTGGACGAGTGAAGTCTCGTGAGGGTTTCCAGAGAACATACCCACAAAGTTCATTTACCAATATATACGGTTTTATAAAATTTCAAACGATTTAATGATTTAAAAGAAGGGTTGGGACATAACGACCCGGAGTTTCTCTATACTGCTTCCGGTTTACTTGGTCTCGCGGATTCTCATCCTTGAGTTTATCCGTATCATATATACATGAGTTCTAAGGTGTAAGTTTCGGCGAATCAAGTTTCCACCTTTTTGTTTCAACAAAAGGGGGAGAAGAAGTGTAAACAAGTAACTTTTACATTTTATTATGAGTTATAGTTTACATATTTTGTCATCATCAAAAAGGGGGAGATTATTGGTAGAAATATTACGATATTTAATCTATACATTCTCTTCATGTTTTGGTGATGACAAACATGTAACTTATAACACATAACGTAAAGTGCTTAAGTTACTCGTGATCACAAATCATCAATGCATTCATACAACAACATCTCTCGAAGTCTCAAGTCTGCTTCAACGAAGTTTGCACCCGACGTAAATCACTTAAGGTATGAATAAATAAATGTTTTTTGCATTTTATGATCAAAGGAATTTTTATTCAACCTCACATTCTTTATAAAAATGTCACAAACATTTTTATAACTTTTACAAAACATTTTTAGATTTAAAAGAAATGTTTTATTCAAAATAAATATTTTGAATTCAAATTTTCTGCCTAAAAACGGCTGGAAATGTTCCAGAAAACACCTCCCCTGGAAAAGACAAAAAAGGGAGTGTCTGGCCTAGGCGGCCCCCTTAATTATAAGGGAGTCCCTAATTTATGAAAGGGCCGCACCCTAATATCGGGACCGGCCCATACAAAAAAGCAACGCAATTTGCCTAATAAAGAATGACGATATCTCCACTGATTTTCTAACCTTTTGCACCTTTTTCTTTCTGTCCCAAATCAGTTATACATCTCACACATATTCTAAAACCTTTGATCATGTAATCATAAGCATTTGTTTCCAAGTGATTCAAGCTTATTCCTCTAAGTGCAAGAGAAGAACTCTCGTTATCATCAAGATACGAAGTTATGTAGTTTAGTTAGTGCATTCGTGACATGTCTTACATTCACAATGTATAGATCGAGTCCATGTATTCCAAACTTGTTTAATAGTTAGATCATGGTGATCATGATGTGTATAGTTGTTAAATCGTGGTGATCATAGGAAGTATACTTAGATCGGGTGATCTTAGTAGGTAGTGTTAGATTGATGTGATCGTAGTAGTGTCTAAGTGAAGTTGTGAAGTGAAGTAAAGTCGTGAAAGTGAAGTGAAGTTGTGTGGTAAAGAGAAGTTGTGAATTGTTGTGAAGTAATGTGGTTAGTTGTGATAGTTTGGTTCTAGCTAGGATTAGAACTCGACATTTGGCTGAGTGTCGGATATCGGTGTAAGCTTAGTTATGTTTGGTTCTCTCCACCTAAAGGGAGCTTGTTGACTAGTGAAGTAACTCTCGAGTTGGGTACTCGAGGAGTGGAGCAGGGCGAAGAGGTGCTTCATGACCAAACCACTATAAATCATCGCGTCCGGTTTGCATTTCATTTTACCTTTCGCTTTACATTTTTATTTATGCTATCGCTTTACATTTATACTTGCATCATATCTATATGTGTGTGAATGGTTGCTTATATTGTTTGGATGATAATTGTGCCATAGATATAAGTTAATATTATGATTATGATATAGTGAATATAAATGTTGTATACACACTTTTTACATTGCGTCTAACTTGATCGGCAATTTGATACGAAACATTTTAATTTTTTAAATAGAAATGTATTCACCCCTTCCCCCCTCCCCCCCCTCCTCTATGATTTCCACAATTAGTATTCTACGATTTCCACAAGTATTTTTGTTGGTTACGCGCCCGCAAAGAAAGCGTTCAAAATCTACAACAAAAGAACCCGGAAAATTATAGAAACAATTCATGTGACATTCGATGAGCTGACAACTATGGCTTCTGATATTCAGTATAGGTGCCCGGCTTCATTCTTTGACTCCTGCAACATCCAGTTTAGGACTCGTTCCAAACACTGTTTCTTAACAACCTTGTATACCACCAAATAGAGATGATTGTGATCACTTGTTTCAACCTATGTTCGATGAATACTTCAATCCTCCATCAATTGTTGTTACTCCAGTTCAAGACGCTGCTGCACCAAGAGCTGCGGTTTTAGCCGATTCTCTTGTGTCAACTTCCATTGACCAGGATGCTCCATCAACAAGTATTCCATCAACATAAGAACAAGAACATTCTCTAACCATTTCTCAAGGTATTGAAGAATCCCCAAAAACACCAACTTTTTGTAGTGATCCACTTCATGAATCTCTTCATGAGGAATCAACTTCTCAAGGATCATCATTGAATGTGAGACAAATCCACACTCTATTTGAACACCTTGGTAGATGGACTGAGGATCTTCCTATAGCAAACGTAATTGGCAATCCTTCTCGCTCTGTCTCTACGAGAAAGCAACTCCAAACTGACGCCATGTGGTGTTATTTTGATGCCTTCCTAACTTCTGTAGAACCAAAGAACTTCAAACAAGCAATGACCAAACCATCATGGATCGACGCAATGCAAGAAGAAATTCATGAATTTGAAAGGCTACAAGTTTCAAAATTAGTGCCGTGTCCAGATAAAGTGCTTTTGATTAAACTAAAGTGGGTTTATAAGGTCAAAACAGATGAATTTGGCGGGGTACTAAAGAATAAGGCTAGACTAGTTGCTCAAGGATTCAGGCAAGAAGAGGGAATCAATTTCGAGGAATCATTTGCACCGGTTGCTAGAATAGAGGCCATATGTATCTTCATAGCAAATGCCGCTCATAAGAAAATGACGATCTACCAAATGGACATCAAACGGCTTTCTTAAATGGCGAGCTCAAAAAAGAGGTCTACGTTTCTCAACCAGAAGGATTTTTTAATCAGGACAACCCATCGCATGTGTACAAGCTCAAAAAGGCCCTCTACGGTCTCAAACAAGCACCACGTGCATGGTACGACATGCTGTCAAGCTTCCTAATCTCACAACATTTCTCCAAAGGTGCAGTTGATCCAACATTCTTCACACGACAAGCTGGCGATGACTTATTACTGGTACAAATTTATGTTGACGATATAATATTTGCATCTACTAATACTGCTATGTGTAATGAGTTTGCTAATTAGATGACCACTAAGTTCAAGATGTCAATGATGGGGCAGATTTCATTCTTTTTAGGATTACAAATTTCTCAAAGTCCTAGAGGCATCTTTATAAACCAATCTAAATATGCTTCTGAAATTGTTTAAAAATATGGTATGCTAACCAGTGATTCTGTAGACACACATATGGTAGAAAAGAGTAAATTGGATGAAGATCTACAAGGGAAACCAGTTGATGCTACACTTTACCGTAGAATGATTGGATCCCTCATGTATTTGACATCTAGTAGACTAGACCTTATTTATGCAGTCTGCTTATGTACCCGGTATTAGGCAAAGCCTACCGAAAAGTACTTAAATGCGGTTAAGCGAATCTTTCGATACCTAAAGGGAACCATTAACATGGGTCTCTAGTACTCGAAGGATACCGGTATGTCTATGACAACATATGCAGATGTAGATCACGTGGGGTGTCAGGACACTAGACGCAGTACATCAGGAAGTGCTCAATTCTTAGGTGACAAACTTGTTAGCTGGTCTTTAAAGAAGAAAAGGTGCACTGCCATCTCGAGTACAGAGGCTGAGTATATTGCCTTATCTAGGTGTTGTGCTTAAATCCTATAGATGCGCTCATAGCTAACATATTATGGTTTTCAATTCAATAAGATTCCTATGTACTATGACAACAAGAGTGTGATTGCTTTATGCTGCAACAATGTTCAACACTCACAAGCCAAGCACACCGATGATCGCTACCATTTTATAAAGGAGCAATTGGAAAATGGAATCATGGAGCTATACTTTGTCCGGACTGAATACCAACTGGTTGACATCTTCACGAAACCTTTGCCAAGAGAAAGATGCAATTTCTTGATCGAAAAGCTCGGTATGAGAAGCATGTCTCCGGAAACGTTGAAACATCTGGCAGAGCAAACAGACGAGTGATGATGGTAACTCATATCCTGTATTATATGTACATAAGAAAACATAAAAGTGCAAAAATATTTTTCTTTTATATAAATTTTTCAAAAAGAAAATAAAAAATTAAAAAATCAGAAAAATATAAAAATATGTATCTTTGGCATGTCTTCTGAAAATCGATAACATTTACAGCCTTAGAAATGTCACTCAATAATGATACGAGGCTGTAAATGAAGTTCGAGCATAAGTTCAAAAGCTTTCAAAACATGCCAAAAAAGGCTTGCTATTATTTCGGATAGCAACCCGGTCATCATCTTAAAGGCAAGTATTTCAAAAAGAAAACTTGACCTCTCAACGGGAATTTATTCTCGGGTATGGTCTATTTTATGACCATGAAAGGCGTGTGATTACTTTGCATCACAACCCGTGCTTCCTATATTCCATAAGTGTATGTGTCAGTGCGCTTATGTGTCAAAATAAGAGAAATCTTATTTATTGGGTGTTGATTTTTAAAAATAATATAATCATCTTCAGAAATTCATCAAAAAAAATCATTTTTTTCAAAGACATTTGACCACTCAAACAACGACTACAACTCTTTAAATAGAAAATGGGTAATTGTTTGAGGGGGAGAAAATGTCAAATATCTTCTTCAAAATTAATCATGTGATAATCGGAAAAAGATTTTACACAATAAAGGGTGAATAATTAAAGGCGAGTTAATTAAGTTTAACTCAATTGGGCTTTATGTGTTATGTATTTAATTCTTTAGGGGTATTATTGCAAAATGTGAGACCTATCCTTGGTAACTAAACATTAGGGGCTAGTTTTGCCATTTGGGAAACTTATTTAAACCTTAAGTAAAGTTCTTTAGGATAATGGAAGATCTAGTAAACCTCAGGGGGCATTTTTTTCTAAAACCCAAAAGTTTTAAAACAAAAACACCCCCTTCTCGTCTAGTATACACACACAAACACACTCAACCCATTTAACCTCCATTGTTGAATTTCAAACCTTTAAGAAATAGCTCTATCTTCATTTTAATCTTAAGGTACACTTGTTTTGATGTTAAAACTTCCATATATCAGACCAAACCTTGGAATTTTGCTCCAAAGACCCTAAATTCGACCTAACTTTTGTCACCTTAATAAAATGAATAAAGTGTTAAATTGATTGATGGGTTTTAGTCCTATAGGGGTCTAGATGTTGTACCTAAAACAGTTTTTAATGGGGATAACGTATTCACACATTATGGTTGATTCTTGATGTTGAACTAGTTGAAAAATAGGCAAGAACTTGTAAAAGTTCATGGGTTTAGGTTTAGAACTATTGTAATGAGTGTTTGTGTGAATTTGAGTGTTTCTTAACATGCTTGTATGTTATATCTTGAATATCTTGGGTTTTTATGTGAATGTGAGTCAAATCAGTCAAAAGGCAAGATTTTGGTGGTTAATTCGTGTGTTAAATGTGTTAATATATTTCTTTGAAGCTATGTGTTCATGATAAGATAGATAGTGATGATTGAAAAGGTGCAAAATGTTGGCGTGTGTGTTACATAGGCGAACTATACATGTTAACACAGGCGAACTATACACTTGTCTTAACACAGGCGAACTATACATATTAACACAGGCGAACTATACACTTGTTTTAACTCAGGTGATTATACATACATACACAGGCGAATTATACACTGAGTGTTCTAAGTATAATTAAACCTTAACCTATCACTTAGTGATTAATTTAGGTCTAGTTTCTCCTTATAAATCTTTATTGATTACCTTGATTTCTATAGATTGCCTATAGTTAGTTGATGTTAGATTATGTGTTTCTACTAGGTTCATGTGTGTTAATATTTTGCCTAGTATCTGTGTGAATAACTCCTTGTGTAAATCAGTCTTGCATTGTCTTTCAGTGATATATATATATTTGCTTGTATATAAACTGTATGTGACAAATCTTAGTAGAATCATGTCTTCCATTACTGCTTAACAAACCAAACTTGATCTGGAACTTGTTCCAAAGGAGAAAAGACTTGACATTGGAAAATGCAACGAAAGACTTAATCCTGGAAAGATCCAAAGAGAACCCACATTTCAAGTTGTTCTGGATGCTCTGGCTCTCACACCATGCTACTCTACATTTCTCATCACTGCAGATGTTCCAGAAGTCTACATGCATCAATTTTGGAATTCTGTTTACAAGCATGACACTTTCTACAGATTTAAAATAGACAAAAGGAAGAGATTCAAACTCACTCTGGAAATCTTCAGAGATATCTTTAAGATATGCCCTAGAGTACAAGGACAAGACTTTGATGCACTTCCTACTGATGAAGAAATTGTGTCTTTCTTAAGAGATCTTGGTCACACTGGGGAAATCCATTCACTCAATGATGTTTTTGTTGCTCAGATGCATCAACCATGGAGAACTTTTGCTGCTCTCATTAACAGAAGCTTATCTAGAAATACATCTAGTCTTGACAAACTTCGTCTCTCCAGAGCACAAATCCTTTAGGGTATGTACCATCAGAAGAATGTGGACTTTGTTGAACTACTTTGGGAAGACTTCGTTTACCAGATTAACAAAAAAGCCTACAAAAAGCAAGAGAAGATGTACTACCCTCGATTCACCAAAGTTATCATTCACTACTTCCTTACTCAAGACAAGACACTATCCTGGAGAAACAAGACTGGGATGCACACCTCCAAGGATGACTATTTGATTAACACTTTAAGATTTATCTTTGCAAAAGAAGAAACTTAAATCTATGGTGCTATACTTCCTGAATCTTTGACCAGTCCTGAGATGAAGGAAATCAAAGCTTACAATACTTACCTTGGTTTTGCTACAAGAGCTACACCTACTAAAAAGGTGTGAAAGTTCAAGAAGCTTGCCTCTCCTAAGCTCTCTACTATCCCAGTTTCAACTAAAGAACCTACGGGAAAGTCAAAGAGAGTAAAGAGACCTGCAAAGAAGTCTACTAAGGCTTTAGCAAGAGGTGTTGTTATTAGAGAAACTCCTGAGATGCCACTATCTAAGAAGAAGGAAAAGGTTGGCATGTTACCGTGGCAAGGAATTGAGTTAACTTCTCTCAAGTGGCTATAAAAGAGATGGCTCAATTTGAAGAAATTCGAAGGAAGAGTAATGAAGACTTTCATCAACAAGAACACATCCAATGTTTCATGGTGCTATAAAGATCATGCCTTCGGTTACAAGTGAAGGAACTGGTGTTAAACCATGGGTTCCCAATGTGACTGAAGAAGAATCATCTGAAAGTGTAGCTGAATCTTGGGGAAATGATGATGATGATAGCAACAATGAACAAGACTCAAGTGGTAAAGATAGTGATCAAAAGAATGACAGTGATGATAATAAAACCCAATCAGACAATGAAAATGAATCATATTCCGAGCATGAAACTAATGAGAATGAGTCAGGCTCAGAGTCTGATCAAGAAGAAGATGAAGATGATGAAGAAGAAGTGAAGGACAAACTCGTTAAAACCCCGTCCAATGATTCTGATGATGAAGATGAAACGACGATTACTGATAAAGTAGAAGGTGATGAAGATGAAGAGATGGATTACACTACCAGACAGCTATACGATGATGTGGATATAAGGCTGAATGAACCAGTTGATACTAATAAAGAGTTTGTTCAGGAGGAGGGTACCGATGCTGCAATGACTAACGTTCAACAAGGGAATGAAAATCTAGAGATCGTACAAGTCATAGAAGATACTCATGTGACACTTTCTATTGTTCTACAAAAGACTAAAGTCCCAGTTACCAGCTTTTCTCACTCATCTGACTTGGCAGCTAAATTCTTAAACTTTTTAGATATTCCCCATACAGATGCTGAAATTGTTTCTCCAATGGATGTTCACGTCCATCATGAAGTACCAAGCCAGCAAACACCCACACTCCTTATAGTACCTATCTCGGTTATCTCTAATTCTTCACTAGTATTCTCCATCGTCATCCCATAATCATTTCCATCCTTCACCCCTCCATCACAACAATCAACATCCACACCACCACCAACAACTAAAGCTACAATCATTTTGCATCCGTCTTCCCATAATCATTTCGCATCCGTCTTCTAATTCAACAACAGAGTTACAGCATTGGAAAAAGAAGTTGTTGAGCTCAAAAAGTATCCTCTCAACACTCAAGTGACAGATTTAGTTGATGGTCATCTAGATGCAAGGCTAGAAGCAACCAGAGATGAATTCATGAACTTCCTTTTAGGGTTACTCACTGCAAGGATCATAGAACAAGTCCAGAATCAACTGCCTCAGATTCTGCTAGAGGAAGTGTCTAACTTTGCCCCCTGGTGATCCAAAAGATAGTTAAAGAGTCACTTAAAGATGTTGTTCTAGCCAAGGAGTCTTCTCAACTACAATCTTCATATGAGGCTACTGCAACGCTTACAGAATTTGAGTTGAAGAAGATTCTGATCGATAAAATGGATAAAAGTAAATCATATCTGGCAGCTCCTGAACACAGAGAATGCTATGAAGGATTGAAAAAATCTTATGATCTCGACAAGACTATCTTCTCTACTTACGGTAAAGTGTATTCGTTGACGAGAAGCCAAAGAGACAAAGATAAAGATGAAGACCCTTCCGCTGGATCAGACCAAGGGTAGAAAAAGAGGAAGACTGGCAAGGATGCAGAACCAACAAAAGGTCCTAAAGCTAAAGAATCACAATCTGGCCCATCCAAAGGCACCAAGTCTCAACCAAAATCTTCTAGAAAGTCTATTCAATCATAGGAACCAGATTTTGAGGTTGCAGATTCGGATATGCCACAAGGTCAAGAGGAGAACCTGGGTAATAATGATGAAGAACCCAAGGAGAAGGTTGCATCTAAACGTGATTGGTTCACCAAACCTACACAGCCTCAAGAACCTACTGATCCTGATTGGAATGTTGACAAGACTCCACAACAAGGACAAAATTAAAGCTGGTTAATGACTCTTGCATTATCTGCTAAAAAATCATCAAAGACCTTTGATGAATTGATGAGCACTCCAATAGACTTCTCTGCATTCATCATGAACGGCCTAAAAATCAACAATCTTACTCAAGAAACACTGTTAGGACCAGCGTTCAGACTTCTCAAAGGCACACGTTCCAATTATGCTGAGGTGGAATACGATTTTGAAGAATGCTACAAAGCTCTTTCAGAAAAACTTGATTAGGAAAACCCAAAAAGCGGTAACTATCCATTTGATCTTACCAAACCCCTACCTTTAGTTATGAGTAGAAATCGTCAAAAAGTACCAGTTGATTACTTCTTCAACAATGATCTCAAGTATCTACAAGGAGGAACTTCGACTATGACCTACACGACTTCTCTAACAAAGACAAAGGTTGCTCATAATGATCTTCCAGGCATTGAAGACATGATTCCAAATATATGGGTTCCTGTTAAAGTTGCTTATGATAAACATGCATTATGGGGAATCTCACATTGGAGAGAACAACTTAAGGCCTTCTATGGGTATGCACGAAGATTGCAATCAAGACATGATGTATATTCTAAAAAACATATTCTGGCAGTAACTCAAGTCAAGGTAATGAGGAAACATGGGTATGGGTATCTGAAAGAGATTGTTGTAAGAAGAGCCGATAATGACCTTTACAGATTCAAGGAAAGCGACTTTCCACGTATTCGTATCAATGACATCGAAGACATGCTTCTCCTTGTTGTTCAGAATCAGCTTACAAATCTCTCGGGCGATGATGTTTCCAACTTCACAATAGCATTAAGAATGTTCACCAGAAGCTTGGTTATTCAAAAGCGAGTCAAAGATCTTTAACTTGGAGTCGAAAGTTACCAGAAGAAGATCAACGTCACTAAGCCAGAAACAACCAAATCCGGAATTAGGAAAAGGGACCTATACACTCCATATCAAGACCCTCAAGGATTCATTTATGTCGACAACAATAGGAAAAACAGGTTGATGCGATCAGATGAACTCTACAAGTTTAATGATAGGACATTAAGTAGGCTTTGAACTTCGTTGGATGACATTACAAAGAATATCCGAATGAAGTACCTGCCAAAGAGAAGATGGAGTACATTGGAGAAGAAAAGGGCTAATATCATGATCAAGGCGATTGACAAGCAGTTTAAAGAAAGAAGGTTGATGAGGAGTCTTGAAAAGTTTATTGGTGGAAGGCACTACGGAACTGACCTCCGGCTACTTCAACGAACAATATGACTTTGTCATATTGTGTTCGTCATCATAAGGTCATTTCGTATATTTTATAAACTTGTGAATATGTATATATGTAGTGTAGACTTAAAAGTAGGCTTATATAGTGTTTGAGTATGAATTTTCAAGAATTTCTTAGTAAATTCAAAAAATTTCTAATTAACATACTCAAACACCATATAATTCCCTTATAATTTGAGGGGGAGCATTAATATGTTCCAAAAATTAGCTTGTTAATAATTGGACATCTTCTCCCCGAATGCATATATTTTATCAATTAATATCTAAAATATTAAAAGATTTAACATTTTTGATAAGGGGATAAAATGTGATTAAAATATATGGCTAATAATGTGATTTTTAAGATCTCAAGTGTACGCTATCCCATATATGTGTTAAACTCTTTCGATTAATCGATGCACATATAAAGGGGGAGCAAATGGTTACGTGTTGGCAGAAATGTGGAAGTACCAAAGACCGACCAGTTAATTTACTGTATTGGAGTTATAAGGTGGTTAAGTTTAGGTATTCATTCCCATGATCCAGACAGAACCAGAGGGATCTACCCAGGGATATTCCACTAGATAGTGTAGTAGTCCTTAGGTATGAAAAAAAGGAGAAAAGTAAGAATAAGGGAAAAGTGCCGACTGAGATGGAGCTAGTACTGGAACAAACCCAACAAGGTACTAGTTATAAAGTCTCGGTAAGCGCTAAAGGGGTTGAAGAATTAAAAAGAAAAGTTAAGATAAAGGGTGAAAAGAAAAAAGCCCTCCTTATACTTAGGCGGAAACTGGATCAATACATTTGCTGTCAAGAATCACAAAGATGATTGCTGACATTGAAGACTGACATCATGGACCCAGTGATGCAATGTACAACCCTCCCTAGCCACTCAGAATCTCTCAAAAGATTTTTGTTTCATTTCTCACGAAGATTACACGCATTTCTATCAACTTTCTCACTCCAAGTTAATTGGTATTAAAAAGGTGGCAGTCTGCTCTAGCCTCCGATCACTAAAATCAAAGTGCACTATTGAGTCTAGAGCCAAAAGAAATAATCCATAAATCTCATTAGGACACTATTCTAATGTATTTATTTCTCACACATTGTGAAAACAAGTAATGATTTAAGAGTCATATGCATTATCCTTGTGATTTTGCCAAAACATCAGAGTGAGACGAAAGTTATTCATGGAAATCCTTCTAGAGCCAACATCAAACAAGCTCTTGGTAGGTGACTTGTGCGATTCTATACGAATCAAGCTTGTGACAACTGGAAAGAAATGATTATGCGATTCTATATGAATCAAACTTGTTCCAGTATATGAATTGACGATTGATAAATTTTGAAATGCTTAAAACTCTCAATGTGTCCCAAAAACACTTTAGCAAGTGACACGTCAATTGATTTTTTCTCAAATCAATTTTTATTTCAATCGGTGAGATAGTAACTCGCTGGTTCACTCTTACCGTGCTGTCTGCTTTGAGACGTTCTGATAATGAGAACATGCTGATTGAGATAAATCTAATACATATGTGTTAGAAAGATTTAATACTTAAGCTGGAAAACCTGTCAAGGAGATTCTTCTTAAATTGAATCTACCTGGTCACAAGTCGATCCTCACGGATTCGAAGGTTACTCTAACCAAACATGGGCGAATGACAAAGCCATACTTGTCCCCCAGATTTATTGCTAATTGTTTTATTTTAGGAATATATACAGATGGACGTGGAGGTACCTGGTTCTAGCAGACTCAAAGATTCATAACCACATGCTCATACTCGACCGACATTTATAAAGACATCATGAAAGCTCAAGTACATGTTTCAAGACTACTCTGATACCGTATGTCCTTCTTGAAGCGACGAAGTGTTAAAGTTAAATAACTTCAAGAAAGATGCATCATTAAAGCTTTTAAGTTATCATATCATGAAAAGTATGAGCATGTCGGTCCAAAGTCACAAGATCACAAGATGGCAAGTTTACAAGACGATGTAAAGAGATTATGCTTGGTTGATGATCTTAAGAAGTTCAAGATCACATTCATATCAAGTTAAAGATACAAGTCAAAGCCTAAAAGTCAAAGATCACTACAACATATCACAAGTTAATGATTGAAGTTAAAGACTACGAGCTCAAGACTGAAGTAAAAGCATAGTATGCTAGGTTTAAGTTTTTTAGTAAATTGGAGTAACCTCCCTTAGGGGGATATTGTTAGAAATATGAAAAGTATCGGTCACTACCAATATAGATAGTCGTAGCTCTTAGATTAATCATATGTAATGTTAGTAAGCTAACCGGGCCAAAGACACATAGTAAGCCCATGTTTAAGCCCATGGCCGGTTAGTTCTTGAAGTATTTATACCCTCTCCACATATGGAGAGGGTGTTGGTTGTTCATTTACACACACACTTAATCTAATATTCTCTTCTTTGTTTCTTTCTCTAAGTGTTCATCCAACCACCTCTTTCTCTCTCTAAAACTCTAAACAAATTCCATACTATATGTGTTAAAATATTCTACAGAGAGTTAAAAGGAGTTTAAGCCTAATGCGTTTTACCAACGAGATGAGAAAGGAATTATAAACGTATAGGAGTGTACCTTTAGCCTTGAAAACGAGTTTTGAATTTTTTTTCTTATGAATGAAGCGAAATATGTAGAGAGGATTTGATGTGTTTGGAATTTTTGAATAAGTTTGCGTGCGATTTATGTATTCCAAAAGAATTACAACCAGCCAAGTTTTAAACATTGGCACATTTGGTCCTTGACGTTTATATGTCCTTCTATTTTCAATTCTTAAGACTAAACTAGTTATAGAAATGACATATTAAGCCCCTAAAGATGCAAACTTATATTCTAACTCCTAGATTTTGTCATTTAGTCCCTAAAAGTTAAAACCAATAACCTCTTAAGACCAATTGAGTTACAAATACATTAACTCCTCTTTAATTGATGATCCGTTATTGTTAAAAACTTTTCCTTTTATTCCGAGATGACTTTTGAAAGAATTTGAAAATTTCTCCCCCTCAAATAATGTCATGTTTTCTATTTAAAGAGTTGTAGACATTGTTTGAGTGATAGAAAATTCTTTTAAAATCTTTTCTGATGAAAAACTGAGATGATTAATTATTTTTCAAAAACAACACCAATAAAAACAAGATTTCTCTCGTTTGACATAAATAAATGCACTGACACGTACACTTATTTGATAGAGAAAGCACGGGTTGTGTTGCAAAGTAAACACAAGCCTTTGCATAATCATAAAGTAGATCATGCCCGAGAAAAATAAATTTCCCGTTGTGAGGTCAGGTTTTCTTTTTGGCGAATTACTTGCCTTTAAGTTGAAGACCGGGTTGCTATCTGAAATAATAGCAAGCCAAATGACATGTTTTAAAAACGTTTGAACTTTTGCTCGAACTTTATTTATAGCTTCGTATCATTATTAAATGACATTTCTAAAATCGTAAATATTATCGATTTTCAGAAGGCATGTCATGAAAAAACATATTTTTATATTTTCTAATTTTTTAATTTTCTATTTTCTTTTTATGGGTTTTATATTTTTCTATTTTCTTTTTTGTAAAATTTTTATTAAAAATGAAAATCTTTTTGGGTTTTTCTGGTTTTCTTTATTTACACATGATACATAACGAGTTACCACCATTACTCGTTCTCTTCGTGTGCCAGACTTTTCAGCGTTTTAGGAGACATACTTCTCATGCCAAGCTTGTTGATAAGAAAGTCAAATCATTCTCGTCCCAATGCCTTGGTAAAGATATATGCTAGCTGATATTCTATTTTGACAGTTCAGCACCCTATTTTCCATGTGCTCTTTGATGAAGTGGTATCTGAGGTCAATATGCTTGGATCGGGAATGTTGGACATTGTTGCAACATAAAGCAATGGCACTTTTGTTATCGTATTACAAAGGTATCTTGTTGAACCCAAGGCCATAGTCAGTTAATTGTGATCACATCCAAAGTATTTGAGCACAACATTCTGACAAGGCAATGTATTCAGCTTATGTACTAGATATAGCGGTGCTCTTCTGTTTCTTTGACGACCAACTCAATAATCTATTTTGGTGTCTTGGCAACTAGCGTGATCAGCGTCTGCAAAAGTTGTTAGTGTAATACAGGAATCCTTCGAATACCACAGACCCATATTAATGGTTACTTTTAGGTATCAAAAGATTTGCTTAACTACATGTAAGTGCTTTTCGGTAGGCTTTGCCTGATACCGGGCACACATGCATACAGCAAATTGAAGGTCTGGTCGACTAGCAATCAGATACATAAGGGAGCCAATCATTCTACGATAACGTATGGGATCAACTTCTTTCCCTTGTGGGTCTGCATCCAATTTGGATTTCTCTACCATGAGAGTATCCACTGGGTCACTGGTTTCCATACCATATTTTTTAATTATCTCAAGAGCATATTTGGATTGGTTAAGAAAGATGCATCTGTGACTTTGAGAAATCTAAAGTCCTAGAAAGAACAACATTTTGGCCATCATCGACATCTTAAATTTTGAACATATAATTTAAGAAAATTTGTCACAAAGATCAGGTTTAGTTGAGGCAAATATAATATCATCTACATAGATATGTACTAGTAAGATGTCTTTGCCTTCTCTCCTGATGAACAATGTAGGATCAACGGTTCCTTTGGATAACTTCTAGGAGAGTAGAAACGATGAGAGTAAATCATACCAAGCCCTTGGTTCCTGCTTTAACCCGTAAAGAGCCTTTTTAAGCTTGTACAAATGGTTGGGATTCTCTGGATTTACAAACCCGTCCGGTTGACTGACATAAACCTCCTCACGTAATATGTCATTCAAGAACACAGTCTTCACATCCATTTAATAGACAACCATGTTCATGTGAGCAACTGGAGCAAAAGATTCTTCAAAGTCTATGCCTTCTTCCTGACGATATACCCTCGCTACCAACCGAGTCTTGTTTTTCAGCACACCTCCCAGTTCGTCTAATTTAACCTTGTATATCCACTTAAAGGTGATAATCATAACACGATCTAGTCGAGGTACAAGCTCTCAAACTTCAAGACGTTCAAACTCATTGAGTTCTTTTTGCATGGCTTCAATCCAGCAGGATTCCGTCAATGCTTCTTTATAACTCTTGGGTTCAACGAAAGAAAGGAAAGCATCAAAATAACAGAACAGAGCTTCAATTTATAGGTGATGTTGAGTGGAGACGGGTCTAAAAGGATCGCCAATTACATTATCAATCGAATGATCTTTGGTCCATTTACTGATGTGTTCAGGTGGTTGATTGACTGAGTGCACATTATTTGGAATAACAACCTGAGAAGAGGATTCTTCATAACTTGGTTTTGGAATTGGAATATCAAATTGGGGATTATTATCCATGTGTGCAACTTCTATATCATGATCTGCTTCTTCAGCACCGAGAGGAATAACATAGAATGGTGATTCTTGTGGAGTTTGAGAAGTACTTGGTGATGGTGCATCTTGATCAACTGATGTCAAGGAAGGTGAACTGGTTGAAACAGCAGGAACTGGAGCAGCAACTTCAGGAACTGGATGATCAACACATGGTGGAGGATGGAAGTATTCATCAAACAAATGTTGAAGCATTGTATCCCAGTCATTTCTTGTTGGTGGGTCAAAAGGTGTTGAAGAAGGAGGTTGTGGCACGAGTCCTGAACTGAGTGTTCCAGGAGTCATTTCATTAAGTAAGGGTCTTGAACTGCTTTGTTCAGAAGCCATCGTTGTCAGCTCATCAAAGTCTACATGTATTGTTTCCATAATTCGTTTGGTATGTCGGTTGTAAATTTGGTAAGCCTTCTTTGCAGGAGCATATCCAATGAAAATACCAACATCAGCTTTAGCTTTTAGTTTGCCCAAATCCTCACTGTCATTAGTTGGATAACAAAGTGCACCAAATACATAAAGACAGGAAAGATTTGGTTTTCTGTCATGTAGTAGCTTATATGGTGTTTTTCCGTGACGAAGACGTATTAGGGAACGGTTCTTGGTGTAACAAGTTGTGGCAACTACTTCGGCCCACATAAATAATAGTGCATTAGCATAAATCAACATGGTGTGAGCAGCCTCTACTAAGGTCCGGTTTCATCTTTCGATAACACCATTTTGTCGTGGAGTACACACCATAGATGTTTCATAAGAGATATCGACATCTTCATAATAGCTATACAGAGTTTGATTGACAATTCATGTTTCATTATCTGTGCGAATATTCCTGACAGTTGCATTAAGGCGAACTTGTATCATTTTTAAGAATTTAATGATGAACTCAGGTGCTTTATCTTTTGATCTTAAGAACTTAACCCATGTAAACCAAGAATAATCATCAACGATTACTAAAATATATTTATTCTCATTGATACTTTCAATACGCATTGGCCCACAAAGATCCATATGCAGAAGATAAAGTTTTTCTTGGTTGGTGTCTTCAGATTTTGGTTTATGAGATTGTTCCTTACTTTTTCCTAACGAACATGCAGAACACAAGTGAACTTTTTCAAATTTCATTTTAGGGAGACCTCTAACAAGACCTTGTTTATCTAATTGATTAATGGTACCAAAGTTCAAGCGGGACAAACGTTGATGTCATAATCAATACTTAGTCTTAGACCTCTTTGACAAGAGACAGATTGGATAAGACTTAATCATATCTCCAATGTATAATGTATACAAATTAGTTCCCTGAGATCCCGTGAGTAGGTCAACACCTTTAAGATTGCGAATAAAACATGTGTGTTTACAAAAATCTACTTCAAGATCCAAGTCACAGAATTGACCAACAGAGAAAAGATTATATATGAGTCCCTCGATGTAGTAAACCTTAGAAATGGTAACATTCCCGATCTAATAGTCACCGTAACCCATTACCTTAGCAATCTGATCGTTACCAAACTTGACGGTACCAAGAAATTTATTGATGAAATTGGTGAGCTGAGAGTAGTTTCTGGTCATATGCTTGGAGCATCCAGAGTCCAAATACCACAGAACAATTTGGACAACCTGCAATTAATAAGAGAAGAAGATGGAACATTAGAAACAGTGGATTCCCCAGTTTGAGTTGGTTTCGATTGGTTAGAAATCCTAGATTCTATGATCTTTGATTTGCTACTTTAACATACATATTTTGGTGCTTTGGGTCTCCTACTATAAACCATAATTCCTTGAGTTGGTGTAACAACTGATTTGATAGTTATTTCCTTAAGGGGCACTTCTTTCCGACTATAGTGAAAGTACGTCTTGTAGGTTTCCATTTATAACCAATTTTAGTGTACACTTTACCCATAGGTTTCCATATCTGCTTCTTATTTTTACGCTTAGCAGGTTTAGATTTAGACAACACATTCACATCATGAACATAATCAAGAACACATTTATCATGATTTTCATCAAACAAACATTCATTACAGATATCACAAACAGATTTAGAATTCGCATTTAACATAGATTTCATGACACAAGCATTACATTCAGTTTTGGCAACACGATTCTTTTTATTCTTCCTAGACTTAACGCTCCTAGATTGGTCTTATAGTTTATTGGTCTTGTTGCTACTTGATGATTGCGAGATCCTATTATTCTTTGTATTGCCTGTAGGCTTTGATCCGCTAGCACCAGTAGAACTGATTACTCCTATAGAATGTAACAAAGGTTGGTTAGAGTCTTTTGGTTTGTGGGAATCAACCTGTTTTTGAGTGTTGCTTGAGGATGTGACAGGGTCAGCAAATCTAACTTTCTTGTCATTGTTCTTTGGTGTGACAACAACTAATTTCTTACTATGTCTTGTTAGACTAGGGCATGTATCTCTAATATAGACTAACACTTCTTGAATTCTTTGAACATACTTACAGGCCGAGTCTAAGTTACTATCTAGAGGACTTAATGCTCTAGCGCTTTTGACTATTTCTCGAAGAATGTCCGCATGTTCCCTAGAGTGCTTAATATATTCTAGATGTGCATCCTTGTTTTTCAAGACTTTCAGAGCTAATGGTTCTAAGTCAAGCTTGAACATTCCTGGAGAAATAGTAGTGGCATGAGGTTTTGAAACAACAGTGTCAATAACAATCTTTTCTTTAAGTTTTCTTAGTTTATTTTTTAATGTTGCGTTAGCAAAAACTTTTTCTTGAATTTAAGTTTTCAAATCTGCATTTTCCATCGACCTAGAATTTAGATTAGCAATTAAAGAGTCATATTGTTCTTTTGCATGAAGACGCTACGGTTTAATTGAATCGTAAAGTTATTTGTAAGTCTTTTTCAAATGCTCTCTTTCTTTGTGTAACTTCTTATTTTCAGACAATAATTTTGCCACACTATGCTCCAATTCAATGTTTATTGTTTCAATCTCATCTATGTCCTTTTTCACTTTAGCGGGATTCGCATTTTCTCTCAACGAATGAATTGTTTCCTTTAGTTTGCTGATGACAGTGTACTTTGCTTGTAGTTGAGCTTTCAAATCATTTTGTTCAAAAATATTCTTGAATTTCAGGATGATTTTGATTATCACTTGATTTGTCTTTTTGAAATATTTCTTTATTTAGTTGCATGGCAACTTCAAGAGAAATGCAATGTTGTTCGAGGTTTGAAAACCATTTCAAAACTTTAATATAGACATCATTCTTTTTGACAAGTTCAGCTTCAAGTTCCAGACACTTATTACATGTATCCACAGAATCCTCGTTCTTTTTCTCAGAATGACAAATGATAACAGACGAAATCAACATAATATTCACAATTTATTGAGATATGATTTTATCCAAGAGTCGATCGTTTTCAATCAAAAATTGTTTTTGTTGAATTCTGTAACATTTCCTGTCTACCGAGCATTGTTCCATAACTGCTTCCATTTGGGTGAATACAGTTTGTACTTCAATAATTTCATCATGAAGACCTTTATGAAACTCTTAAAAAAATATTTTAACAAGTTTAACCATGGAATTATTTCGGTTAGAAAAACCTTTTTGGTATGTTCAAAGCCCCACGACCTTTCAGTGATAGCATCAGGTGTGGTTCTTACTTTTACCACTTTGTCAAAACTAGCAAGATGAAATCTAAGTTTTTTAAGACTTTTGTTTACCAAACTTACTTTTGGAAGTTCGGAACCTCAATTTTAACCGGTGTATTTAAAGTACTAGGTTCTTCAGAGTTCTTGTCAGAACTTTGTAACCAAAACTTTTGCTCTGCAGACAGTTCTTGTTGTAGGACAAATGTTAGCCTCAAATATTAAGTCGAACATAGAAGTTCGTTCATTAAGAATATTATGTCTCGGTTAT
>BQNB010059044.1:0-37500 GCA_026074375.1 Tanacetum coccineum | reverse complement strand
ACTATTAACTATAAAACTACGAGCTATATTAAACAGTAAAATACACTGGGTGACCGAGTCTTTTTCTAATATCTAACAGGTTCACTCAAATTCGTTTCAAAGAAGTGACATACCATAAGCTTGCATAAGTTCTCATTTTCCATTATTTAGAAGTACATATCACATGAATCAGATGGACTATTATTAGGCTGCAATTGGATTATGAGTAATGTGCAGGAAAAGTGTATGTTACATGTTTAGGAAAAGTAGCATATATGTGGGTTCAATAAAAGTAGCAGAGCACATATATGTTCACTTCTGAATACTCTTCGGCCTTAGCCTAGTAAATTGCTCTCAGTTTCAAAACTTCACAAGGTGACCCATACTAAAGAGGCGTGCCCACTCGACAACATCATTCAATAAGCCAAAAATTTCAAAAACTCAACATCTGATCTTTCTCTTTTTTTAGTAGTAATGTATATACAAACTGAACATATATCCAATAGCTTCTACTTTCAAATACTTTCATTTTTTTTATGAAATAGAAACAAGAACAAGACTTCAGGCTACAACCTTTATGAAAATAAACCTAACAACAAACACAAACATCCCACACCAACACAAAAAAAAAAAAAAACTACACCAACACAACCTATACCAAATTTTTCCTCCATCCCTCCCCCCTTACTTAAAACAAAATTTATACCTCCATCCCTTAAAAACTTAACTAACATATATTTAATCCCTCCATCCATTAAAACAATTACCCAATTAATTCTCACACTTTCCTAATACACTTCATCTTTACAACTAACCCTATTTCACCATTCCACATAACCTTATCCTACATCACAAAACTAAATAACTAATACTAAAATAAATAACTAAACATTAATCCACCCTTCCCACACCCCAAACCCGAACATACAACCATACTACCAACACTCTCCCACCTCCCATAACACTCAACCACCACCCATACCCTTTCCACCACCATCCAACCCTACCCTTAACCTCAATCAATAAAAACCATACCCACATTCCCAACCAACACACCTTAAATAATTTTTAACACCCACCATAATACCCACATACCACAACCCACTACACAACTTAACACACTAACTCTAGTAAGTTTTCGAATTATATTAAACTTGTAGCGTACCCCAATTTCCCAGTACACCGTGATTAAATTCCCATGTCCCAAACAATGACCTAACATTCCAGAAAATGCGTAATTTGTTTTATGTTAAAAAATTATTTATTTTAAGAATGGCCTTATTCTTTTACCCATTTTAATGGAAAAATGAAGAATATATCCAAAATTTTCAACCCCGCCCTTAATCCTCATCGTCCCTTGATGTAACCACACCCCCCTTGAACTGATTTATGAGCATATTAGATATGAATAGTGAATCGAAACTTTCCCTGAGTTTTAAGAATTTAAAGTTAGATGTTCTCCATTTTTGCTCCATAAACTAAGATGTATCCAACAGAATAGCGTTGAAGGTCTTGGATCTGCTTTGGTTCCAATGGGGTTTAAGGAGGGTCATGAGTAGACCATGAGTTAATGAAATAAAAAAGCAAACTTAATTAAAACTAAAGCAAAGATAAAAATTAAAAGCATAAAACATTGGGTTGCCTCCCAATCAGCGCCTTTCTTTTACGTCTTTGGCTAGACTCGAGTATCCCTCAAGTAGCATAGATCGGAAGTTCCAAGCTGGTTTCCTCCATGTTGCACACTTGAAATCCTTCATAAAAAGGATTAAGGCGATGACCATTAACCTTAAAAGATTTTATGAGTAGTAAGACTTTTAATTTCAACTGCACCATGAGGAAAAATGTTAATAACAAAAAACGGCCCGACCCAGCGGGAACTCAATTTACCAGGAAACAACTTAAGTCTAGAATGAAAAAGAAGAACTTTCTGGCCAATACAAAAATTCTTTCTAGAACTCATTTTATCATGAAAAGCTTTTGTTTTTTCCTTGTAAATTCGTGAGCTTTCATATGCATCATTGCGAATTTCTTCCAACTCTTGAAATTGTAACTTCCTGTTGATGCCAGTATCATCTAATTTCATATTTAAATTCTTTACAGCCCAATATGCTTTGTGCTGTAGTTCAACAGAAAGGTGGCATGATTTCCCAAACACTAAACGAAAAGGAGACATACCTATTGGTGTCTTGTAGGCTGTGCGGTACTCCCATAATGTATCGTCAAGTTTAACACTCCAATCTTTACGGTTTGGGTTGACTGTTTTCTCAAGTATGGACTTGATTTCTCTATTAGACACCTCGGCTTGCCCATTTGTTTGGGGGTGGTAGGCTGTTGAAACACGATGAGTCACATTATACTTCTTAAGCAAAGCCTCCATTACTCGATTGCTAAAATGAGTGCTACAGTCACTGATTATTGCTCGAGGTGTACCAAACCTGGAAAAAATATCAGCCTTAACAAAATCTGCAACAACTTTAGCATCATTAGTTTTTGTTGCCTTAGCTTCCACCCACTTTGAAACATAATCAACGGCTAAAAGAATGTAAACGTTTCCAAAAGAAGGTGGAAAAGGCCCTATAAAATCGATACCCCATATATCGAAAATTTCATAAACATTTATAGAAGAAAGGGGCATTTGATCTCTGTGATTTAAATTACCCGTTTTTGACATCTTTCACATGACTTGCAAAACGTATATGAATCATGAAAAATGTTTGGCCAAAATAATCCACACTCTAAAATCTTACGGGCTGTTCTTTTTGGACCAAAGTGTCCCCCACATACATGTGAATGACAAAATTTAAGAATAGATTGAATTTTAGTTTCATTTACGCACCTTCGAATACTTGACCAGAACAATGTTTCCAAAGATACGGGTCATCCCACACATAGTATTTAGCATCAATTTTTATTTTGTTTTGTTGAGCTCTTGACAAATCATCAGGTAAAGTTTTCGTAACTAAATAATTAACAAGATCAGTGTACCAAGGATTTGTCGTTTGGACTGCAAAAAGATGTTCATCAGGGAACTCGTCCTTCCAAGAATGTGGATCTTCTTTTGCTACTACTCGACTTAGATGATCTGCAACCAAGTTTTCAAAACCTTTCTTATCTCGAATTTCCAGATTAAACTC
Source organism: Tanacetum coccineum (assembly GCA_026074375.1). NCBI lineage: Eukaryota > Viridiplantae > Streptophyta > Magnoliopsida > Asterales > Asteraceae > Tanacetum > Tanacetum coccineum. Next base: position 34,387 of record BQNB010059044.1, on the reverse strand, counting down.
TTGTAACAGAAGGATCCATCTTATCAGCCTTGGTTTCGCTTCCTTTTTGGCAAGTAGGTATTTTAGAGCTGCATGATCACAATAAACAATCACTTTAGTACCCAATAAATAAGAGCAGAACTTTTCTAAAGCAAAAACTATAGCAAGAAGTTCTTTTTCAGTTGTCGAATAATTGCACTGAGCACTATCAAGTGTTCTCGAAGCATAATATATAACATGGGCTGATTTTCCAACTCTTTGCCCAAGAACCGCACCAACAACATAGTTACTTGCATCACTCATAATCTCGAAAGGCATATTCCAATCAGGAGGTTGTATAATTGGAGACGAAGTGAGCAACTCTTTCAGCTTATCAAATGCAACCTTGCAATCATCATCAAACTCAAAAGCTACATCTTTTTGGAGTAACCTGCATAATGGTTGACTTGTCTTCGAAAAGTCCTTGATAAAGCGACGATAAAATCCTTCATGTCCAAGAAAGAACGAACTTCTCGCACATTTTTGGGATAAGGCAAATATTTAATAACGTCTATTTTAGCTATATCGACTTCAAGTCCTTTAGCCGACACTATGTGACCCAAAATATTACCTTGGTCCACCATAAATTGGCACTTTTCATAATTAAGAACAAGGTTTGACTCAATGCATCTTTTAAGAATTTTTTCAAGGTTAATTAAGCATGAATCAAATGAATCACCATGGATTGTAAAATCATCCATAAATACCTCTATGATGTCCTCTACATATTCAGAAAATATGCTTACCATGCATCTTTGGAATGTAGCAGGCGCGTTACAAAGACCGAACGACATACGACGAAAAGCAAACGTACCAAAAGGGAAAGTAAAGGTAGTCTTTTCTTGGTCTTCTGGTGCAACCGGTATCTGATGAAAACCTGAATAGCCATCAAGACAACAATAGTAAGCTCGACCCGCTAACCTTTCTAGCATCTGGTCTATAAAAGGGATGGGAAAATGGTCTTTTCTAGTTAAAGCATTTAACTTTCTATAATCTATACAAATCTTCCAACCATTTTGAACTCGGGTAGTCACTAATTCACCATCGGAATTCTCAACTACAGTTACACCTATTTTCTTAGGCACTACTTGTATTGGACTTACCCATTTGCTGTCCGAAATCGGATAGATAATACCTGCATCCAAAAGTTTCTAGATTTCTTTCTTTACCACTTCCATCGTTGGCGTGTTCAATCTATGTTGGACTTGCTTTGCAGGAGTAGCCCCTTCTTCCAAAAGAATCTTATGCATACACATGGAAGGACTTATGCCACTGATATCAACAACTATCTAACCAATTGCCTCTTTGTAGTCTCTCAGAACCCGAATCAATCTTTCATCTTCCAATGGAGTCAACTTATTAGAGGAAATAACAGGAAGTGTGTCTCCTTCTTCGAGGAACAAGTACTTGAGATGATCAGGTAACTTTTTAAGCTCGAGTTTTGGTGCCTGCACAATTGATGGAAGAAGTTTAGCATTATTTAAAGGTAAACCAAGATAAGAAACAATTTATTAACAGGTGCAAGAGAGTTAAGTTCAGAAATTTCTTCGTGTAGATTCAAATTTGGCTCGAATTCCTTATTTGCAATTTCTGATATAGTGTTAGTAAGCGTAATCTCTAATGAATCCTCATCATTTAGCTCAAAAACTTTCTGCACTAAGGAGTCAATAACATCAATGCTAAAAACATAATGTTCGTTACTAGTATACTTCATGGAATCATATATATTAAACTTAATCCGTTGACCATCAAATTACATAGTAAGTGTACCCTTATGAACACAAATATTAGTCCTAGTTGTTTTAAGAAATGGTCTCCATAACAAGATAGAAGGTGTATTAGAATGATTCTCATTACCCATATCTACAACATAAAAATCAGTTGGAAAAACCAAATCTTAAACCCGAACTAATATGTCCTCTAACACGCCATTGGGGTATGCATAAGAACGATTAGCAAGTTGTATAACTACCCCTGTTTCTATTTATTTTCCAACATTCATAGCTTCATATATAAAACGAGGCATGACAATAATTGAAGCTCCTAAATCTAGCATAGCTATTTCTATCTCGACATTAGCCATTTTACAAGGAATAGTAAACATACATGGATCCTTGCATTTAATAGGCAACTTCTTTTGAATAACAAAACTTTTTCATTACCGTTGAGCTTTCTTTTTGATGTACATAACTCTTTTAGAAACTTTGCATACCGTGTCATTATTGACTGACATTTCTAGGTTCGTAAATGTTATCGATAAACGGAAGACATGTCTTGAAAAACTATTTTTTGGAATTTTCTATTTTCTGATTTTTATGGATTTTTGTTGGATTTATATTTTTATATTTTCTTTTTGAGTTTGAATATGTACATATTTACATAGGATACTTGAAGCTAATCCGACCACTTTCTTTTGGCCTTTGTAGCACAACCTCTCTGTTTTCCCTGAATGCCATTGCCAGCAATAACTTTCTTTATGGTTCTCTTGATGCATCTATTTCAAACTTAACAGAACTTTCAATATTTGATATTCACAATAACACAATTAATGGTAGTGTACCTTCTCTCATCAACCTTTAAGCTTTGACATATCTCAACTTCTCCAGAAACAATTTTTCAGGATGCCTAGTGCAACATAAAGTTTATTTCTCGTGCATCACAGTTTTAACAACGGATTCTTCTTCTGTAATAGGCGGACCGCGTAGACACTTAAGAACATGCCTTTCTTCTTGAGGCATTTGAGCAAGTGGGTCGTCTCCGGCTTTAGCTTTGGTACCTGTTTTATAATTGATTACATAGTGCAAAGTTAGCAGCAAAATAACACCGATAGTAAGATTCAAGTAAGAGTCTATTAGAAATTCTTACCAGCACCAGATGAGGAATCTGCAGCAGTCAATGATGGAAGATTTTTTTTGAGAACGGATCCTCTGTAGGTCTCAGTTTTTGCACCTATATGATTACCAATACAAAATCAAGAACTGCTATATGCAAGTAATTCATGAGTTTAGACTAATTTTTCTTAAAGGCAGCCAAAATGATGCTCAAGATGACCAAAACCCCACGGATTTCATACATACCCACAGCAGTTTCCAACAACACACAAAGTCAAAGTAAACATGCTAGGAGATCGATACATTAAAACACCCTCATAGGTCCTAGAAGCCCCTAATAAAGTCAATTCAATTGTTACCTGTACGAGTTTCTTTTGACAAAAGTGCAGCAGGTTCGGATTTTCAACTGAGGCTTCTTCAGTTGACGGACAAAGATCCTTGTGTGGGTGCTTAAGAACATGTCATTCTTCCGCTATCCTTGTGTGGGTGCTTAAGAGATTATACAAAATCAAGTCCAACCCCATAAGCAATCATTATCTCATCAAAATGTCTAATGGAACCCACATATGGCAAAGCTACAGTTTCATAGCAAAAGAGGCTTGTAGTTAGAATCCCTCGCCATGACGAAGCCACGAAGGTAGAGACAAACATTGATGAGCGGCTCCTCTTTGGAAAAACTTTTGATGTGTAGCTCCTTAGTTAAAGAGGCGGTGTCGCTAAGCATGAGGACGTTTTTTCCTGAATCATAGGTAAACATCAATATCTAAAAAACTCAATAAGGTTAACCAATAACTCAACAACAAATATACATCAAACCAAACACCCATGTTCCCCTATTGTACCCCAATCCAAACACCAGTAAACCAATATAGTCACTAAAACTGATTCAATTTTTTTTAGTAAATCAACTAGCTAACAAAAAAGTATACGCAAAGCGATGAAACAAAGTGTTAGTTCAGCTTTTCTCAAAAAAAATTGAATAACCATGGATTTGCAGCCAACTGGGAATATACAGAGCTATAGTTATCTTAATTCTGTTCAACCCGCTTCTAAGGTCCATGCACTCAAAGTTTTAGTGTCGGCGTCTCAATTCTCTATCTTATTTCTCTTCAGCTATGATAAGTGTCTAAGTGTCAGTAAGAAACCTCTTCAGCTATGATAAGTGGTCTTATATTGTTCTACATAATGACTTTTAACCATAATGTTAAGCAAATACCTTTAAGCATCACCCCTCCGGCCTCTTCCTCCTAGGAAGAGGCCTGGAGAATCAATGAGTTGACCAGGAAGTTCGAACCATTCATTGTGAGCGCGCTTTGGTAATCCTCAAAAGTTTTCAAGCAAATGAACGTGAATCCCTTGTTACTGTCGGCACTTAAAGCTGCAAGTCAAGATGGAACCACAAGACGGCACTGATTGAAAACAAGGCATGTAGGAGTCCCATCGGGGCGGGGCACTGGCAGCTGCCTGGTACGCACATGTTCGCTCCATTCAATGTGATGCGCGACTCTTTGGTAATCCTCGAAAGTTTTCAAGCAAATGAACGTGATCCTTGTGTACTGAAGGGCTCTTGATTGTAGTGGGTAGCGCGCTCCTCAACGTGAAGTTGAAGCAGCAATTAAAATCTTAAAAATTAACCAAATACGTAATAAAATATAGAACAGAAGAATAGATAAAAAGTGACGGGTAATACGGTATCTTTATAGCATGAAAAAGTGATCCCTCGCGAAGAGGTAAAGTGGACTTTGTTGCCTCCCTATAAGGAGAGAAATTAATAACAGTAGCCGTTCATATAAAATCGCCGTTCATATAACCGGTTCCGATAACGGTGCCGGCGTTCATCAAGAGATCCATGAGCAAAAGCGCTTGTAAAAAATTATGGTTTTAGTAACTAACAAAACAATAAGTATCTGCAAATCTTATGCTGTCATTTTAGATGAAGTTAAGCGCACAGCAGATGTACATCAAGTCTGTAGTGGGAGTATATCAACTCTGTTAATTATTACAGACACTAACTGTTTATATTACCCGATGTGGTCGAACTTTTAACAACAAACAATGACTTCTAATAACAACAAAAGCAACTAGTTCAAATTAGATTTAAACATCTGCAACCAATTTCCGTAATTAGTCAAATATCACACAATTATATATCTCATTAAAAGTTAAGAAAAAAATTACAACTTTGCTTTATTAATTAACAAGAACCATGATAATATTCACAAAACAAAAGGAACAACTAACCTAGAATATTTATGAATGTAGTTTAACCCACTTTTGTTGTGACGAAAAAAGCATATGGACAATGGCAAATCGTGGTAGTCGATATAGTACATAACACCTAGAATTCTACCGCTAAGATAAAATGTGGGTAGTTTTATGATGAAATTAGGGTTTGATGCGTGTGAAGGTAAAAATATGATAAATTGAGTGGGTTTACATTTGGTCGGGATTTCAAGAAGTGAAATTTCGGGTTCCCGCACTTTTTTAGGTAATATAAACAGTTTCAATTTTACTCTCATCTTCTTCATATGTATATCCGAAGGCGGATCAAAAACTCTAAGTTATCAAGTACACAAAACAATTTAACGAGTATAAAGGAAAAAAAAATGATCCAAAAGTTGCGATTTCATTAAAACTATAAGAAGACATATATTGCTTTTGACATATTAGTAGACTAATTGAAAAAAGACATGTATTTGCTTGACACAATTTCGCGAACAGATTCATTTCAGCAAAATCAAGAATTTTAACAAAAAGTTATGCTAGGCGACAAACATCCATCGAGTTTTCATGAATCTTCGAGAAATCCCTAAATCCGTCCCTAGGTATATCTAAAACATTATATCAGATCATAACATGGATATAAGTTAAAATTAAGTAAATTACTATTATAATTATCATTCTTTTTAGTTAAGGATTATCTATTCCTAATATTTTGGGACTAGAGAATGAATATGCTTGTACTATAGCCCTATGGGTTCTTTTTTTATGTTACGACTTACGAGAGTACAATTTAACAAACTTTGGAGCCATACACATTAGTATTATTTTGTTGGATTATCTATGTGTTAAAAAACGGTTTTCTAATCAGCCCGGATAAGCATCCGGTTCATGGTTTAACCGGGTTTTCTTTTCAAAACCGGCTAAAAGATGACTCTACCAGTTTACGGTTCAACAAGCTAGGTCAACCCGAGTTTTTAAAATGTAGGATTCGACACCCTACAACCTGGTTACTAGTGCGGAATAAATCCGATCTTGAAGACGAACACACCCCAGCAGATTAGGTATGACAGAAAAGAAAGAAAAGATGCACCAGAAAATAACCCTCAATATTATAATATTTATTAAGGAAAAAAATATGTACACCCCCCCCCACCCCCCCCCCACCCACCCCACCTCTTTTTTGTAGAGATGAGGGGAAGAAAACCAACTCTAAAAAGAGTTAGAAACCTTAGCTGCTACAAAGGAGAGAAAGAATACAACAATCTTTATGATGCCTCTATGGATATATGAGAGTCTCCTTGGGCTAAACTTGGGATCTAAACTTTCACAATGACCCCCTCGACTTAATATTTATAGGACTAATATGGATACTAAATAAAACAATTCCCAACCTTAGTAACCAATATTAGCCTAGACCGATACTCAACAAATCAACCTATGCTGAACCACGGACTAAGATTAGCCCTTTGACAAGGCACCCTGTAGCAATACCCGCCTACTATCTTTACTCGAATCCTGACTCAATTGCGAGTCTCTATTAGCCAAATAGCCTCATTTTCATCCTCCGTAATGCATATCCATATGCGCCGCTTTAGTTGTTTCACAAAACCATCACGTACAACATCATATGCTTTTCAGCTCTTGCACAACCTTGTATCATAAACCCGTACATTGTGATTATCTACCCATGGGCGTAGTCAAAATCCTCAAAAAAAACATGTTCGTCCTGTCTGTAATCCACGATCAAACCTATCCAACATACCCACATCTGCAGATGGCTATATGTCAAGACCTGTGCAGGACCATCTGATACACCTGGCTTCCAACCGCAATATGTACATGACCACTTTACCATTCTTTTTTCCACATCACAGTTCCCGTATATACTACCCACCAACGACATTATAGAGTGCCCCTTCACAACGTCTGTACGAACTTTCATTGTGAATCCTGGACTGTGACACCCATAGAGTATACCCACTCAAATCCCTTGATGATCTGCCAAACCAAGTATACTTTCCCATTGCTTTAACAGCAAACCCTTGTTAAACCAGCTCTCATCCTTGACATCCCGCAAGAAAAAACAATACCGTCTATATAGAGAAAAAGATGTAATGAACATACCTGGTGTAGACCCCATTAATAGCCATCGCTGTCGTCGCTGCATTTCTTGCAACCTTATGCTGAGCACATACACATCTGATCGAGCCATCCATATCATCTTTCAATCCAGCCTTCCACTTGTGGAAATTACCTCACAAGCAACTATAATCATTGAAAGTTAATGACTCGTGTGCATAAATCCTTCTCCACTTCAGCTAACTGCAAAGCAACTCAATTACTGTCTTCCTCTATACCCCCGAATAGTTTCCATACTGATTGTTTGCCTCCCTATCACGTGTTGGGTGTAAATTATAAGGAAAAGGAATAAGTACAAAACCCCTCCCCCCTCCACCTTTTAATGAAGAGATGAGGGTAAGAAAACCAACTCTAAAGATTAGAAACCCCTGCTACAAAGGAGAGAAAGAATACAACGAATCTTTATGAATGCCCTCTATGGTATATATAGAGTCTCCTTGGGCTAACTTGGGCTAAACTTTCACAATGACCCCCTAGACTTAATATTTATAGACTAATATGGATACTAAATATATCATAAAAAAAGTCAAAGTCAAAGTAATTTGAGTCAATGATTTGATTGTCTGAATGCACATTTAGACGAAAAATCCTTTAGCTTATTGCATTGCATTATTATGGGCCGTCTTTAGATATACTATCGGGCCATAAAAGGCATTGCATTATTATTGGCTTCTTTACTTGGTTACTATTATGTTTTTCTTAGTTAGGGAACCGGGATAGACCACTATCGTACCTTGATACATTGTTACATCTACGTTGTTTTCGATTCTTTTCATGTACTACATTGTATGTGGATTAATGGCATGTAATAGCAACGTACTTTCTAATTTGTGCTATTATCTTATACGAACCCAAAAAATTACCACAATACCCATCCAACTTTGTTTGTTTTGTGTGGATATCAGCAACTTGACCTTTTTTACCTACAAAATCCATGTCACGTGACACATGTACATGTCACGTCACTTTTTTGTACCAAGCCATGTTTGGGTTAGAGGGATAACTTTCCATGGCAATAAGACATAACTAAGAGGCCAACCATTTTCTTATCTTCTTTTACCTATCTGTTTCTTCTTCCACTACCATCGACATACACACACAATACACACACTCAATCAACACATACACACACACACACAACATATACCCACTGTAATATCAATCTTTCATAAACTTTTTAGCATAGTTCTTCTTTACTAACATTCATAAACTTTATGACAAAGCAAAGACATTAACAACTGTAAGTTATAAGATGAAATTTTCCAACTTGCTCATAGATTCCTGTAAGTGAATAACTTTTTTCTTTGTTTCTTCCAATTTCTTGCGTCTTTCTTCACAAATCCAAAAAGAGGAACCAAAAATTAAGTCTGATACATGAGGATGATAACAAATGAATAAGGAACGAAGCAAATCATGAATAGAAAGGAAAGAATAAAATGGTAATGGTGATAAATGATGAAGATGAAATGAGGAAGAGATGAATAAAAAAATAAAAGAGGATACATTTGTCCTATTGACTCTTGAGTTAAATGTGTCCTTACATGAATCAAAAACCACCCACTACCCATTACTGATATCTACACAAAAGAAACAAAGTTGGATGAGTATTATGGTATACTTTTTGGTTCGTATCTGATAAGTGAACAAATGAGAAAGTACGTTTTAGTTTTTATTTTATTTTAAAAATCCGAGTATTGTGTTTTACAGGTGTAGCTGGTTGCCTGTATTGCCACGTAAGCAAGCGTATGATAGTATGATAATGAAACAAATTTTGAAAGTTGGATGGGTATTGTGGTACTTTTCTGGGTTTGTATCTAATAATGACACAAATGAGAAAGTACGTTGATATTACATGACATTAACCCATTATATTTTCATAGTTTCTTTATGCGTTGATTTCTATCAACCACTCAAAATCATTCAAATAATGCACATTACAATTTATCAAGATTGATGATTGTTCTTGTAGTCAAAGCAAATCATCGTTTCCATTTTTATGTATTGTAGAGTGGTATCCACGTCGTGTACAGTGCTTTCCATCAAGGTCGTCTCTAAATTTTTGAGGGTCCTGAATGAAATTACATAATGAGGCTTTCCGAGAAGGAATAATATATATAAAGTGTCGTCGTTTATAAGATATAATTCAATTAGTTATCTAAACGTTCAACATATTACTTATTTAAGATATTTCCTCATATAAATATGTTTTTCTTTAAGAAAATATATATGTACACATGCATATTATTGTTAACGTGACAAATTTTAGGCCTCTTAAAACTTTTGAGATCCTGAACAGTCGCCCACTTAACACACCCTCAAAGATGGTCATACTTTTCATTGTATGCTCAAGTATCGTATCAACTACAACAAGTGTACATAGGGTTGAGCATAATAGACCGGGAACAAAGAAACCGGACCAACCATATTTCGGTCCGGTCCTCGGTCCATCATTTCTCTCATATTCGGTCTTCGGTTCGGTCTGGTCCGGTTTAGTCTTGAGCATAACCGGATATTATGCTTTATTGAACCGGACCGGACCGAAGACCATCTGACCGACCCGGACATGGACTGAACATTTCGGTCTGAACCTCGGTTTCGTGGTTTGAACAAAATTAATTTTCGGTATGATTCGATCTTAATCGGTCCGGTCTGGTTTTCAAACCGTGATCAGCCCTAAGCGTACGTGTGATTGTTACACTATACAAAACGAGATGGCTGTACATTTACACAATCTACATGTTTACAAAGGATTCATATCATAAGGGGAGCCGAAGTGATGCAAAAAATCAAGTAAAAACGGCTAGATACAATTGGAAAGGTCACAATTAACCAATTACAACGTACATTGTGGCCTCCACACAAGTTGGAAATGAGCCCACTTGATCAATACTATCAGTGACAAGTCGAAATGGTGGTTAGGTGAAAAGTTGCCAAATAAATTTTGATTGTTGACATGTCACTCTTTGTTGATTATACCACGTGGTAACTTTTTAGTTAGAGATCAAACACAAACACAAAAAATGTTCACAATTTAGTGTTGCAGGGGTTGAAATTTTCTTCCAGGTAGATTCGAATTCTTTACTTTCATTTTAGAAGGTTGATATTGGTTAAAAAGAACGGTAATTGTAATGAGATTAGTTGGTTTGTAATGTCAAGTCAAAAACTCATGTAAAAAGGAAAAAAAAAGATATTATTAGTTTATACGTACAAACTCGACTAAAGTGTTTTTAAGGTTAAGCATTACCCTAAAGACATATGACAAGTCAAGTTTGAGAAATTAAGCTTATTAGAGCATCTTTTTTTTTAACGGCAACTTTATTAAAAAAACTAGCAATGAGCTAGAAAGACCATTACAATGAAATAGATAGAGGATTTTTAACATTACTCCCAAGAAAAAATCCCTTATTAAATATACGATGAACCACCATAAAAGGACCAAGAAACACTTGCCTTATCAAAAATCGTTCGATACGTTAGGAGGCGAAGCGTCAAGACAACTGATTTCGAAGCCTCAAATCCACACCAAAGGAAAGTAAAAAACCTTCTAAAATAGAATTAAAGATATTATTAGTTTATACATGTACAAACTCGACCAAAGTGTTTTTAAGGTTAAGCATTACCCTAAAGACATATGACAAGTCAAGTTTGAGAAATTAAGCTTATTAGAGCATCTACTATGTTGGTTTATGAATAAGTTTAAAACTTTTTAAAAAAGTTTATGAATTTGTGAACCATAGTGAAAAATCATTTTATTCATAGATTGAATGAAAAAGTTTAAGATCTTGAAGAGATATAAACTATTTTCTAATTTCTTTTTTATTTTTCTTTTTGTAAATGTTAATTGTGTTTTATGATTTGAAAAGTTTTATGCATAGGTTTATCCATAGTAACAATAGATTTATAACATGCAAAAGTTTATAACTTAATCATAGTGGATGTCCTTATATTTGTATTTATCTTTTTTAATTCATGCGTTCTTAACAAGTCGAGGTCAAATTAAGCTCATCAAAAACGACAATTTTAGTTACATATTTTATTGTGTAGATCTCATACCTTTGGAAAAACCCACGGGTAAGAAAATTGCTTCTAGGTAGACCTCCGACTAAGAGAAAAGAAAAAAAAGCCGTAGAACATCAATGTATTATTATTAGATTTTTTAAATTTTTTTCTCTTTTTTATTTTTTTATTTTGTTATTATTTTTTACATATATATGAATTTTTCTCGAAAGCATGTTAAAGTGAAATAATAAGGCATGAGAATAAAATAAGGCTTGATACATAAGGCACGCAAAATGAAGCACATGGCAAGAAAGACGAAGCAAAAAAGCAAACAACACATAGTATCAAAAGAACCCAACATGCCTAAGAAAAAACGACGAGTAGGCAAACATACAACAAGGCAAGAGAGCACATAGAGCTACAAAGCAAAGGCATAATCGTGAAAAGATAAAAAGAGGCCTAAGAGGCCAACCAATAAAGATTAAGCAAAAGCAATGGGCAAGGCATAAAAGCAAACCACACAAGGCACTAATAGACTAAACATGCGAAATACATGGAAGCAGAGGACGCAAAAACAAAAAAAGCAAGCATAACACCACAAGGCAAAAGATAACATGGCAAGCACAAGACATAACTAAGCAAGCAAAGAAAACAGGATAAAGAAAGATAAAAAAAAGACCTAGGGGAGCAGCAAAGAGCCAAGGGAGTAACAAGGAGCGAAAAAGCATAAGCAAGAGAAACTCAACCTATATCGAAGACCAACGCAAGAAAAGACACGCGGAGAACTACAACGTGCCTAGAAAAATCAAACACGAAAACAAGAACCAAAACCCCTCTCAACCTACCATCTAACCCCATAATCTAAAACACGCCCTACACACGAACCCATCAGAAACTAGCATGGCAATAAATGAACATGCAAAAGAAGCAAAAGCCACAAGGCAAGAAAGAAACCAGAAAAAGCACACTAGTACACAATGGTTTATTTGGAGCACATATTTGTAGCGGTTTAAATTAAAAACTGCATCATAAGATTAAATAAAAAGGTTATACAAGAAACCGTCCTATAAAACACTATTTTTTTTGAAGGGTTTTGTTTTAAGAAATGCTTATTTACAAATATATAAGCGTTTGTTGTTTCATAGCTACTAACTAAGCGCCAATGATATAAGTTGATTAGAAAAATACCACAAAAAATATACATTTTGATAACACTTTTAATATTTCTTTTTTTTTAACGGCATTTTCAATTAGGATAAACTAGAACGGAGCTAGCACTTACAAAGACACTAGATGCGGGTTTTTAACCAATCAACCACTAAACGACACTTAAATCTAAAAGACTCAATAATAAGAATACAAAAACTACGTCGTCAAAGATAGTTCGCCTTAGAGGGAGAATCCGCGCAACAACACATTGTTAAGGAAAGCCAGAAAAACCCAGACCCAAAACCCGCCTTGCAACAACTTTTATGTTATAGGATCTAAGATATCAATCCAAGAGTATAGCTACAAATAAGCGCCCCAAATGATAATAAGTTGACTTAGAAAAATACAAAAAACAATAATACATTTTGATCAACAATTTTAATATTTCTCATACGACCTATCATTCTTTTCAAATAATATTTCAAACTAGCATAAAATATTAGAGGTGGCAATTTCAACCCATTTAAACAAAATAGGTCAAATAGATCACCTCATAGGTTGGAGCGGGTGGAGTGAAACTAGAATGATGGTTTCAAATGGGTCCAAATAGGTCCAAATGGGTCACCTCGTTCTTTTTGTGAAATCAAGATTGGGTCAAATGGGTATAAAGAATGGGTCAAATGGGTCAAAAAGGTCTTTAGAATGGGCCAAAAGCCCAATACTCTAATTAGTTATAACTTTTTAAAGAGTGATATAAGCTAATTTTAACCTTTTTTACGTTTATACGTTTTTTGAACGTTTTTACTTTTTCGTCTAATTTCTTACGTTTTCGTCTGCTTTTTTACGTTTTTGTCCGATTTTAAACGTTTTCGTCTGTTTTTAAACGTTTAACCCGTTTTTTTACGTTTTCGTCCGTTTTTTTCGTTTTCGCCCGTTTTTTTACGTTTTCGTCTGTTTTCTTACGTTTTCGTCCGATTTCTTATGTTTTTGTCCGGGCGAAGCAAGAAAAAATAATTGCAAAATATGCTCAACAGTGACCGTGTCGGCAATATTCTAGTTTTTTATTTATCGTATGTTATTTTTTTCGTATCGTATTTTAATTGGTGTTGTATTTTTTTCGTATCGTAATTTAATTTCCGTAATGTATTTTTATTTGAATGAAATAAAATTAGTTTTTGTGAAAAATGATAAAAATAAAATAAATTAGTTAGTGGTGGAGCCCAAATGACATGGATGAAGGTATGTTATGAAAGAATAAGTATTTTGAGTTGTTGTGTTGAAATGATGTGACACTAGTGAGACCCGAATGACATGACAAACTCATGCCATTACACCTTTTGCTCTAAGAAGAAATAAAAAGGGTTTTGAGGTTTGTGTATAATTTTGTTAATGAAAATTTAAACTGTGAGGGTAGGCGGTTGAAGATGAAGATGAAAAAAGATATTGGGGTGGGTGAAAAGAGATTGAAGATGAATAAAATTTGTGTGTGTTTATGTTTTTTATAAATTTGATAATTGAAATTAATATGATAAAAAAGAGAAATTTATTTTGATGTTTTTTATTAAATCTGGAAATATGTTAAAGATTTTAAAGTTTTTTTATTTTTAATTAAAAAAAATAAAAATTTAAAAGAAAAATATACTCCCTCGTCCCCAAAATTCATTGTAAAGTCAATATGTTAACTTAAAGGTCTAAATGTAATTTCATATGCGTTATAAATGGATCGGGATGGTTGAACTATTGAACTAGTCAGACGAATGATCTATCGAGTGTATGTTGTTATAAAAATTACTTACAGCTCCCCTCAATTTAAATTCCTGGCTCCGTCTCTGCATACACATGCATGAAAGATCAAAAAACTATATCGAATGTCAAAGTTTATACTACCATTTCACTGAAATTGATCATGCCATTACAATTTAACAACAACTAACTCCAATCATCAGTGAGCCACTGACAAATGGAGAATTTAACATGTATGTAGGCCAAAATCAGATTAACATTTTTAACTAGGAGAGCGCATGTCGTTATATTTGAGTTCTAAAATTTCATTTCGAATGCATGGCTCCTAAACAAGATTGTAAACAAGTGAGAAGAAAGTAATAGTAAGTTAATAACCAGAAAATCAAAATAATTCCTTCATTTTTTAATAAATTATTATACGTGCAAGTAAAATTTTTAAGTCAACAAACCCAAAATGAATAATAAAAAGTGTTACTCAATCTTAAAAATGGACTAAAGATGAAACAGTATAAACGTTTATATTAATATGTAGTCTTTATGTAAGGATACCTTTACATATACATGAGACAAAGTACAAATATTGAAAATATGTTATATAATAAGCATTTCAAAATTTATAATTAAAGAAAGGTTATAACTTATAAGTATAACAAAATGATACACATGAAAGACAAATTATGAGATCAAATCTAACTCAATTATAATTTATATAATTAAGCTTTTATTGATTTTGGAATTTGGGTGGGCCATATTATCATTTACTGGATCAATTTTATATAACTATAAGAGTGTTGGGTGTAGTAACGCCGGCAACGGCGTTGGCCGGCGTTACTACACCGTTGGCCGGCGGTGCCCAACGGCGTTGGGTCCGGCGTTGGCAGGCCAACGCGCGTTGGAGGTGTTTTTAAAAAAAAAAAATCATTTTACCTCCCTGAACTATTTATATTTTACCTATTTCCTTTCAATTTTGAAAAGTTTCACTTTACCTCCCTAACGGCTAGTTTTTTTTTTTTTTTAAGTTTAATTTTTTTTTATTTTACCCCCCCTAAAACGGCCGAATTAAAAAAAAATCATTTTACCCCCCTCACACAACTCACTATATATACAACACATTACCAAATACAAATTCACATCCAAATTCAACACTCTTCAAATAACAAATATACATCTTTTTAGCAATAAAAAAAAATGTCCGACATTCCCAACACCGGTTTTTTGAATCTCCTCAACGCGTCGATGACGCCGGAACAGTTTCAACAATACCAACAAGAACAACAACAAGCTTTTTTCCGATGACAACAATCACAAGTCCTAAACCGTGAATTCCAAGATCTACAACAAAACCCACCATCATTCAACTCAGAAACTTCCCAATCACTCACTCAACCTCAACAAGTCGATTCGCCAAAAAAAGGCGGTCGCAAGAAAAAAATGTCAAAAAGGGGAAAAAATGTTGAAGACGAGCCCCAAGAGACGGTAGCAGTGGGCCGTTGGCTACCGGTCGAAGAAGAATTGCTAGCAACATGTTACGTGGCCGTTTCGGAAGATAATAATGTCGGAAGGTCACAAAAGCATGAAACGTTTTGGTATCGGGTTTTGAACGAGTTCAATTCGAAAAATTTTCAAAAACGTACAAAGGATATGTTGACTAGCAAATGGCATACGTTGAATGCCAATTGCCAAAAGTTCAACGCCGCGTACAAACGGGCCAAACGTTTGGGGAAAAGTGGCGAAAACGATGTGGATTATTTGAAACGGGCTCAAAGTATTTACCGTGACGAGCATAAAGGGGTCGCGTTTTCTCAAGAAGATGCTTGGGCCGTTTTGAGATTCCATCCGAAATGGGACGCACCGGAACAAGTTGACTTAACCGGAGACGTCCCCGGGGCTTCCCAAGAGGATCTATTCGGTCACGATGCACGACCACGTCCGGCCGGCAAACCACGGCCCGCCAAGAAAAGCAAATCCGACGCAACGGCGAGCACCGGTGGAAGTAGCGCGTCAACCCAATTCGGGGAGTTAATGGAGCAGGAGCTTCGTCTGAAACGGGAAGCCGCCGAAAGGGCTTTCGAAGCTCAAGCCGAAAAAGACCGCACACTCATGCGGTTGGAGGAGTTGAGATTTCTAGCTACTAGCACCAAGGATTTGGACGACGACGAAGCCTATTAGATCAAGAAGCAAAAACAATTAATCAAAAACAAAATGAGAAATGATTTGGGTGACGAGGACGACGAAGACGAGTAGGGTTTTTTTTTTATTTCGTAATGTTTTTTTTATTTCGTAATGTTTTTTATAATTTCGTAATGTGTTTTTTTTAATGTAATTTGTATGTTTAATTATGAATGAAATGATTAGTTTGTTAAATGAATGAAATAATTGTTTAGGGGGTTTTATGAAAATAAAGAGGTGAATGATGTTATTTGATGCTATGATAAGAGGAGTGATGTTGGTGTTGGTATTATGCTGATGTGGCGCTGACGTGACAGTAAAAAAATTATGTTATGGTGTTATGACAATTGGGGCCGTAAGAAACAGCCCCCTGGCTTTACGATACATTAAAAATGAATACAAGTAAATAGTCAACGGGATTTGACTGCAACAAAACAAACGATATGACCCATAAGTTACTGTATTGGAAATAGCACCGAATGCACGTGACATCGAGCCAATGAACAGACCATTTCACGTTCTAGGAAATCTTCCTAAACTCGCCCGGTATATAGGTATTGAATTGAATGATGGTATTATTCTTTTTAAAACTGGTGTCAGTTTTTGGACAGGCGCCTGGAATCGAGTTGGTTTAGATTAATCTAGTTTTTGGTTTCGTTAGAGTTTTTTCGTTTACTCAATAGTGTGGATCTACCTTTTTTTTGGAACGGCATTAGTATATATAAATAAAAGACGAGACTAGCAAGAAGCTAGTAAAGTTATTATTAACAAGATGAAATAACATTACAAAGGTTACAAATCCAGTCAACCCACTTAATTAGGACTTTCTTTTGTCTTATAGAGCACCAAGTAGATGATGAATAGTATAATATCTCAAGGATGAGGCGCTTGTTTAGGTTCGTTTTGATAGTGAAGATCATCTCATTACGGAACCTCCATAAGGTCCATAAGGTAGCTTGAACAGCCATGTCAAAAAACATTTTTGCGACAGCCGTGAGGGGAACTATGTCAGCAAGATTGATTGCATCAGTTAGACACATGACTGTGATTCTATGGATGTTCCACCATCTTCCTCTAGTGTGGATCTACCTAAGAGTCAGTGGTAATGCGTGCTCCCGACTGAAAACACAAAAATATGACTTAGGCAATACGATGCTGGCAACCAGGGCTGTCCTGTAGAATTCGGCGCCCTTGGGCGAAAATGAAAGGGTAAATAAAAGGGTTAAGTCCATTAATAGGTAATCTACTTACCAAAAACTACACTTTTATGTAACGTACTTTGTATATTACCATTCAGACCCATCAAACTTTTAAATGTTGTTCAATATAGGCAAAAACGAGCATATTTTGGAAGGGTTACCGGTTGATACCGGGTAACCTTCCACTTTACTAATTTTTTTTATTTGCCAGTTAATAACATATTTACTTACCCTATTTATTAAACCCGACCCTCTTTTTTACCCCCTTTTATTAACCCTAAATCATTTTTTCTTATAACCAAAATAATCAAATATAACCCTAATTCGCCATCATCTAATTCCTACCCACCTAAGCATTCCGTAATCGTCATTATCACATAAAGCTGTAATGAGTAAAGGTATGTCATTGGTTGTTCTTATTTTTGTTTAGCTTATTAGCTTATTTAGGTTATTAACTAATTTTGCAGATTTAGGGGTTATTGGGTTTAGCTAATTTTGCAGATTTAGGGGTGTTTTGTTAATCTAATTTTGCAGATTTAGGGGTTAGTGGGTTTAGCTGATTTGCAGATTTTGGGGATATTGGGTTTAGATGTTTTTGCAGATTTAGGGTTAATGGGTTTTGATGTTTTTGCAGATTTACGAGTTAGTGGATTTTGATGTTTTTGCAAATTTAAGGGTTAATGGATTTAGCTGATTTGCAGAGTAAGGGGTTTAGGGGTTTAGCTGATTTGCAGAGTAAGGGGTTTAGGGTTTAGCTTATTAGTATAGTAAGGGGTTTAGGGGTTTAACTTATTAGCAGAGTAAGGGGTTTAGGGGTTTAGCTTAACAGCAGAGTAAGGGGTTTAGGGGTTTAGCTTATTAGCAGAGTAAAGGGTTTAGGGGTTTAGCTTATTAGCAGGGTAAGGGGTTTAGAGGTTTAGCTTATTAGCAGAGTTAGCATAGAATTAGGGGTGTTTGGTTTAGCTTATTTGCATAGTTATCAGACTTATGGGCGTTTGCTTTAGCTTAACTTGTAACTATTATGAATTTTTTTTTGGCAAAAATAATTGTGATTTCAGATAGTTCAGATGACAGCAAGAGCCCATCAATACCAAGGGAACCTGTTTATGGATCATCAGTACAAGGATTGTTGGACAACTATGGCTATGACAATATTGATGACTATCTTTCTGATTTCTATTTTCCAAGCACAGACAAAGAGGATACCATAGTGCACACTGGTCAGGATCCCATTCATGAATGTAACTCTGTAAAAGTCTAGCTAGTATTGTACCAGTCTCACAGAATCACAATCCAAATGTCAAAAGCCCTATTGCAATCACAGGTGGTGGGATGATATTTTGAAGAAATTTGGAACGAGGACATCTGGAAGATGTGCAGACAAGTCAAACGGGAAAAGAAAGGTTGGATGCTGAAGGTGATGAATGGATTTCATCATTTTGTTTAATGTAATCTAGTAGTCATCTTAAAACAGAATCCTGGTAACATGTTAAGCTAATTTTTGAGAAATCTAACTTGTATTAGCTGATCAAACAATATTTAATGTGTTAATGACTTGTATCTGTTGATGAATGTTAATTAATCAACTTTTTTAGTTAATGTTGTTTTTGTTGTAAAATAATACTAATGGGCTTATGTATATTCACCATTATCTCAACCGGCTACCCGTTAGAGGTTTCATGTATTTATCGTTCCCTATAAATAACTTGATACTTTGTAACTCTTGGATTGATTATACATGGATAAGACTTCTCCAATCTCCTCATTCTTCTCTTATGTTCTTGTGGTTCTTGTTCTTTAACATTTTTAAACCACGTTACAGCACGAGTCTCTATAGCTAGAATGAAACGAAAAATTCATAATTGGTTTTTGTTGCTGAAATTTGTATCCATCATCAAGGTACTGAAATAGCTACCAGGTAATATAATTTTATGCACAAAGGATAGATCATTGATGCTTGTATTTGTTTACCAAGATCTACTATGATCTGCAATATTTTTTAATAATTTTTTTAGTTCAATATTTTTTCATAGAATTTCATCTGAAACTAAGTATTAATTAAAGAAGCATCATGGAATATTGTAGACCCAATTTATATTTGATTTCGATTTAATTTCTTTAAATGATATGTTTTTGATTCTGGATATGTATTCCAGTACGTGTAAAGAAATTTGTTTTATATTAATATCAAGTATAACGATCTTTATTATATAAATACCAAAATATCTTATGATCTAATTATTATGGCAATCCACATTCTGTAAGGCTAGTCATTATGACTCAATAATGTTTGTACTTAATACGGTTATATTAAAAAAAAATATCATAACCTCATGTTATGATTATATTTATTCATAATAAAACCACAATGAATAAAATTAAAATACAATAACCTCAAGTTATTGTATATCTTTTAAAGAACATCAAGTTCTTTGTGATTCCTTTAGATGAATCACGATAATAACACAAACCTCATGTCGTTGTGGATATAAATAATAATTTGAACCTTAATTTCTATATGATTCTTTCATAAGGATCAATATCATAACATCATGTTATGCTTGAAAAATAATAATTAGAACCTCAAGTTCTAATTTTGATTCAATTAATGGAATCAATAACATAACATCATGTTGTTATAAAGAAAAAAAATAAAACATTAAGTTTTATCATGCGATATAGTAACTTGATTGAAGGCTATGGCAAAGCTGTGTGGGTTCCCTAATGGGATAATAAATGATGCGTTGTATTCTAGTAGATCCAGGAGTTAATCTACTAGTTTTAAAAATTAAAAGACTAGGTTTCTTGAAAATCATGACTCAAAATAAATTGGGATCTCCAAATTACATTCATTGAAAATGAAAAAAAGTCTATAATGAAAAGAATGAAAGGTTTATCTTCTGGACAGAACCAAATATGGTTTCTACCCGAAAGGGCGTAGATCTCAAAATATTTACCCTTTGGCATGATCGTTTGGGTAATTCGGGTGATATTAGAGGAGGAGTATAATAGACGAGCTCAAATAGTATCACTAAAGGATCTCAAGATCTATTATTAATTTTTTTTATATGTGAGCATGTTTTTTTTGAAAAGATGATATCTGGCCCTTAAATTAATAAACGTATAAAATATAAATCTATTTTCTTTTTAGAATGGAATTGAAAAGACATCTGGTGGGCCAATTATCCTCCATGTGAACCTTTTGATTATAATAAAATCAATAAACATAACATCATGTATGTTATAAAAAAAAAAAAAAAAAAAACTTTAAGTTTTATTATGTGTTCCCTCAAGAGAATCAATTAACACGACTTCATTATTATTTCTTAATGTTTGTGTTTATTATTTTAATCATGTGGATATTAATTATTTGCTGATTTGCAAAATTCAATGATATTACGTATGTTTTCTACATGATATTGGTTAACATTATTTTGCATCTAGTGTCATGATATTTGCTAAATTATCTCGTAATTTTTTTATCTTTTTATTTTACTTGGCTATGGTAAACTATATGCATTTACAATGATATTGCACCGTCTTTTGTCTATTTTTTCCGAAATTCATATTGTGTTGTACTTGTATTTATTTTATTAAGTGTAGTTTTCTATCATTTTATTCTGGTTATGATTTTAGAAGAAAAAAAGCGGCATGAAACACTACTAATAAACATCTATCAACATCGTAATATAATCAAGATTAGATATGTTGCCTTAATTAAATGTATGCGCATTCTATTTATTGTTTTAGTTTAGATGTGAGGTATAGTATATTTTACTATCTATCTAAAAATCTATGTTATATACGTGTTGGATGAAAATCGAAAGTATGTGTTTAAATTTAATGATTAGCCTTTAATAAAAATGTTAATGGCGTAAAACACAACGTTTTAAAATTACCTAAATTTGAAATTGATTTTTTTTTTTCTTAGATCTTGTATAAGTGGTGTATTAATCTCTTCAATATGATCGTAAAATGTTTGTGATATATGAAAAAAAAAAAAATTCCTTATATGGTGATATATGCAATCTTTGCTAAATGATATTTTTGTCATTTTTATGTAGAATGTTAAATTTAAAGTTTTTAAATATTGATTTTGCCGTTGTTGACATATCGAGAAAAAAACCATCTCCCTTGGACTTTTCATGCTGAGTTCCATCTAACTTTGGGGATAATCAATCAAAGCTGAAAATAAGGCCTCTTTACAAAAAGTGTGCCACAATAGTGGTATTCCCTCATCGTTTTTTTCATGATCTAAAAAGAGAACACTTAATGATGAAAGATTCGTTAAATCTCGCTATAATTATATGCACCTCAAGATGCATAATAAAAAAAAAAGTAATAAGCGAGTTCTGGTTCTCATAATATTTGTGTTATGATTTGAATTAAAAGATTATATCTATCGGTGAAAGATCGTTTTATGTATATTATGTCAAAATCTAAAAGAAAGATTTGACCATCAAAAGCAGAAAATTCTTGTAAATGCAAGCACATTTTCGCAATATTGAGTATTGCATCTGAATGATAAAAAACATGCGATGAGATGGTTAATGCCTCGAATATACTCATATATCTGAGGAACGATTGTTTGATATAAGTTTCTTTAAATAAAGCAAAGGGTATGCTTTAGATAACACGATAAACCCGTTTACTAATTTGCTCCATTTCGCTCAACGATTGTGACTCAATAACGATGATCATGTAGATATCGTGATTTATGGACGTGGTGAAATAATTTTTCGTTTTAATTCAAAGAACTTGTTTGCAACCTCAAGTTGTAAGATTAAAGATGAGTAAATCAACGTATAGATCTCCATTCCCTCTTGTGAATGTGATGAATAGATTCATTCCCTTAAGTGAATGTGATATAATGATAAATATAAAATCTTCATTCCCTCAAGTGAATGTAATAATGTAATGATATGGTCGAGGTAATATGACAATGACAAACCACTAGTAATGGAAAATAGAAATAAGAAAGGAGCAACCTAAAAATGTGGATTTATGCAAAATGCATTATGATGTATGCAAATACAAGTGTGTCAAAGATATTACACACTATATTAATAGATTTAAGAATCTATGCTAACACATTTTACTCTGTAATAGAAATATAAAATTGTCATGAGAAACAAAGTTAAATATTAAAGATGCATTATATTTTTTTGTATCTTTCTCGACATGCATTATATAAAGATTAGTAAAAGCTAATCATTGCCATAACATAAGTTTATGAGCAATAATTACAATATTTTTTTTTGACATGACCGGTTCTACCATCCCGAGTCATTAATGATGCGAAAACTATTGAAGAAGAAGGTTCTTCAATCTAATGTTATCTCTCAAAAAAAAAAGTTGATTTATTCATCTATCAACTAGATTGGGGACTTAATCCCTCAATATTCTGGAAAGAAAACACGTGGATATATGTAGGCATACAAATCCATTGTATGAACAATTTTAGAGTTTAAATCGATGCATGTCTAATGGTCATGAAATTGCAACCTCGAAGTTTTGCATGATGAATTAGCTCATGCGAGGCCTAACATTCCGGAGTAAGTATTTCATCATGAATATGCGATGAATTACTTCTAAATTATTCAATAAAAATGAGATAAAAACTTGTGTTGTTGTATGGGGCAATATTATAATATGTACAACTACAAAAATTAGCATCATGCAATATGTTATTATAAATCCTCCCTTTTATAATTAGTTTTGGTTATTAACCAAACATATCCCATTTTCAATTTTTTTTTGCAAATTACTCCACCTAAATGCACATATACGGGATATAGAAGAGGTAATTCCTTCAGGAGGAGAGAAGTAGCTGGCAAATAAGAATGAATTATCATATTCTATTGATCCTCGAAATAAATTTTATGAATTTATTAACCATACCAAAATTTCAGCTACTCATGCTCTGATTATAAGTTGTCCCTCAAGGACACTATTTAATTATGACATGCCTCAAGCATGGTAGACAAAATTGATTCCATATAAATCCTCGATGAAAAACTATGGGCTTGAAAACAAGTGGTTGTGTCGAGGTATAAAAGACCCAAATGATAGTCTCTAAAGAGAACTAGAATGAAGGTTTCAAAGAACCTCAGATAGCTATGAGATCTCAATACAATTCTATTTGTCTTGAATTTTATGGAATCGTAAACAAACGACGGTCGATAATTGGTTCTATATAAACAATGTTATTGCTTGCTATTATGCAAGGTGAGATCAGAAATCAATATAATATCCAAATATGAGCTTCAATGAATGTTGGCCAACATTAATAAGAACAGTATCTTGCAAATACAAAACTATTGGGAACTGTGAAGTTCATCACATCAATGTGTAAAATCTATTGGATATTACATCGGTTTTTGTTGTGAAACTGAAAATAATAGCTCCTAAAGTTTGTGCTTTAAAACTTGAGTTTGTGAAATAAATAAATGTCACAAACAATAAGTTGATTATTAAGAGATATATTATCTCGAGGTGGATGTGAAATATCTTATTTGATATTTTATTGATGACAAGTATTTATTTTTCCTTAAAATTAGGATTTATTAGAGCTTCCGTATTCTACGAAGGATTTTTGTATGCCTCAAGCATGCCTTCACAAATTCAACTTCTAGAAGAATACAATTTAATATAGTTCTCAATTAATTTAATTGATCTAATTGTATGAATCTTCTTATATGGATAAAATCATTTTGGACGCTCTTATGATAAATTGCTTTTGCAATGTCTCTAAGCAATGATGATCCTAACAGTACATAACATAAGTGCAATTGAGGTTTTGATGTTAATTCTGCAATTAATATGCGTCATAAGAGTATATTTTCTCTTTTAATATTTGTAGACACATTGTATACTTTCTAACAAATGATTTGATTAATTGATGGAGAAAGCTACCATATTTTTTGTTATCATGTGCAGGACTTATTCTTAACATCAACATTTGGGGGACTTCATACAAAAAGTTGTCGTAAACAAAAGTATTTGGAGCAACTCGTAGAAGATTAGCATTCGATGCTTGAAATATATATACATTAAATTGAGGAGGAGCATTATGCGCACTGCACTCTTTTCCTTCATTAAGTTTTTGTCCCATTGGGTTTTTCTTGATAAGGTTTTTAATGAGGCAGTATATACCGTATGATAAACGGTGAATATCCAAGGAGGAGTGTTGTAAAATAATACTAATGGGCTTATGTATATTCACCATTATCTCAACCGGCCCGTTAGGGTTTACATGTATTTATCTTCCCTATAAATACTTGATACTTGTAACCTCTTGGATTGATATACATGAATAAGAATTCTCCATTCTCCTCATTCTTCTCTTATTCTTGTGTTCTTGTTCTTTACATTTATAACAGTTTTAGATTTTTGTGTGTTTTGTATGTTTAGATACGGGTCATACGTGGAAAAAATGATATGGGTGTAATGGGTCAAATACATGGAAATATTGTGGTGGAGTGGGTAGTGAAAAAAGCTTGTACTATTTGCTGATGTGGCACTAAAAAGGTCATATTGCCTATATTAACAAGTCATAACAAGTTTGATGGGTCTTTTTTTTTGAACGGCAAAAATTTATTAAACTAGCAAGGAGCTAGAAAACAATTACAAGGAAATAAATTGGGGATTTTTACCTAAATCGTCCCAGAAAACTGTCGTATGACAACGACTTTTACACCAATTGTAAAGCACAAAATCTATTGCATCATAAATCCGAACGTTTGGAGGAGATTCCTTCAAAAATGATCCAGGATTTCCTAAAGTTCCAGATTTAAACACCAGATTACGAAGAACACTCGTTCAATATAGCTTTGACCTTAGGGAGAACTGAATCGAAAAGAATCCAAGACTGCCATCTCTTTGGGAACGTGACCAGTCATGAGGATCTAAGCTCCCACCATTGCATCTGCGTCGAAGAAACAAGCTGACCAAATCACAACGGAAGAAGATGTGCAAATAATCTTCCTCGCAGACTGAACCAAATCCGGACAAAAGAGGGACGATAATAGTGATGCCTCTGCGATTCAGATTAACTCGAGTCGGTAAACATCTTGCGATAGCTCGCCAAGCGAAGATGTTAACCTAAAAGTAGTTACTAAAGTGTTAGTTTTGATAAGTAGGTTACCTATCAATGAACTTAACCCTAAATAAAAGTTGAAGCTTCTTATTATATACTATACAAACTAACTACGCAACAAGCGTTATGTTTTCGATATTTATTAAAGCAAAATCTACAATAAAATCTTCATAGCCGATCTGCTACAAAAATTGAAAATGTAACAAAACTTACTCAAACAATTAACAAATAAAATTAGGTAGTAGTATTGCACAACAAGGACGTACTTGTAATGCTTTTTGTCTGATAGGACTAGTTTACAAAATCAAACGTAAAGATGTAAGACATAGGAGTGATCAGGTGATAAACTGAAGTATGAGATGGTGGGGATTGAGTTTTCAATAATCACGTTGATTATCTTGTTTTATTTATGAGCATTAAATAGCTCATTAGACTTATCTTTTCCACCTTAATCCAACTATATATGAGTATGAGGTGAGATCATGATAGAACAATATCATTTCAAAAAACAAAAGAACACATTCTAGCCATCTATTTTTCATCAAATAAAAAAAAACAATTTAAAAAAACTCCACTTTTTCACCTTTTTTTTAAAATAAAAATATCTTGCAAAACGGTAAATGTACAACGAAAAAAATATCACCATCGCGACGGATTAAATCAATTTTTCTTTAGAGGGGCACTTTTATTATATTATCGACGAACTTTTTTCGAATTTTTTTTTCAATCACGTATGAAAAAATCACATGTGATTTGTAGCACAATCACATGTGATTTCATAAAATCACATGTGATTTTTCAGACGTAACTAAAAAAATCGATTTAATATACTTTGATGACTTTTTAGTGTCAAAAATTTCCGCCAAAAAAAATTACACGTGATTTGTAAAATCACTTTTTTTTTTTTTCAATCACGTCTGACAAAATCACATGTGATTTTAAGAAATCACATGTGATTGTGATACAAATCACATGTGATTTTTTCAGACGTGATTGAAAAAAAATGGGAAAAAAAGATCGTCGAAAGTATCGCGACGAGTATTTTTTTTATCTTTTTATAAAGGGGCACTTCTATATACTTTCGACGACTTTTTTTTCGATTTTTTTTTCAGTAACGTCTGAAAAAATCACACGTGATTTAATGAAATCACATGTGATTTGTATCACAAATCACATGCGATTTTTTCAGACGTGATTGAAAAAAAATCGGGAAAAAAGTTCGTCGAAAGTATCGCGACGAGTATTTTTTTTATCTTTCTATAGAGTGCACTTCTATATACTTTCGACGAACTTTTTTTCCGAATTTTTTTTTCACTCACGTCTGAAAAAATCACATGTGATTTCGTAAAATCACATGTGATTTTTTCAGACGTGAATCAAAAAAATAATCGAAAAAAAAGTTCTTCGAAAGTATATAGAAGTGCCCCTCTATAGAAAGATGATTTAATTCTCGTCGCGATGGTATGTTTCGTTTTGCGTAACGATTAACGGTTTGTGAGATATTTAATTTTAAAAAAATAGGATGAAAGTGAGTTTTTTAATTAAATAAAAATAAAAATTAATCTAAACCATTAGATGTAAATAAAATGGATGGTTAAGATGAAGTTGATTGTTCTTTGATTAGATAATGTTCTACATAGAACTTTTCTCCGTATTTGTAATTGTTTAGATATGCATGTTTAGCGGGTTTGTTAGTCTGTTTCATTAACATTTGAACCAATCATTGAACTGTCCATTGTGGATATGCCATTGTGGATTTGGGTTGAATGGTGTATTTTTGACTTGGGTTGTGGAGGTCTAGTTGTGAGACTATGGTATTTGGTGCTTATGGTGAACAATCAAGGACAATTGAATTGACTTGTTCCTTCTCTGAATGATATTCTTGAGATATATTCAATGTGGGGGATTTCGACCCAGCTAGAATCCAATGACATCTTTTAAATCTATTTTAAATAAAGATAAAGGTGTTGCTGATTTTGAATACTCAAAGAATATTGAGCATCTTATGTATCTAATGACGTATGTGTGACCTGATAACTAGGTCAAGTAGATACACCAATAATTCAAGTAATGATCATTTAAATAGTATTACACGAGTACTATGATTCTTATATATAAGAATCTAGATCTGCTAGAGCGTATGCGTTTACGCTAAGTGGGAAGCTATGTCTTAGAAATCTTGAAAGTATTTCAAATAGACGTTTATAGCTAAATCTATAATAAATATGAATTTATCATTTGAGATAAATTTAGAGAATATGCAGGATATTTATGTTAATTCATAAAGGACATACTAAGATGGCGTAAACCGGTAACGGCCATGCTTATAAAGTGTGATAGTCAATTGAATTTGATAGAGCTCATATCACAATGTAAAACGGTAAGTCGAAACATATTCATCATAGATAGTGATTGATGCGACAACTACTCTCAACGAGATTTATCACGAATGACTATGTAAAGTCAATTCGCGGATCCGCTTACAAAAGGCTTAAGCAAAGAGTTAGTTAGTAAGTCGTCTAAAGGACTGAGACTAAGGCCCTTGAAGGAATGAGTTTCTATAAAGGAAAACCTCACCCAGATGACTGGAGATAAGATCTGGATTTAATAGGACAACCTAATCATAGAAATATGAGGGAAGTCACTGTGGGGGAGTTACATAATATTGTAACTTCCTAGTCCATTCCTATAAAATGTGACTTGTTGAGAGGTTAAACATATGGCTTTAATGATTTGAGATGAAATCACAAAGCATAATGATTCAAGATGAAATCACCTATATGAGAGAGAAGTGGGGTCGCTTTGAAAGAAAATATGTGAGGTGCATTTTCTAAGACCTCTTGCAGAACCAGGCTAGTGTTCATGATCATAACGATCACGACTATGAGGAGTTGACAGTGTTAGGGAGAGTCATGTGTGAACATATATTTTCGTATACACAAATAGCATATCAGTTCAAAGACATCGCGTTCTACTGGCAGCTAGTAGGCTAAGTATATTTCACAAGGGAAGGTTCAAAGAGTAACACCTATCTATCATATGCAAGACTCTACCGCTAAAATTTTATTGGAATTTTGTGAGTTTCTACTCTATCTTCATTCATGTGGGGGATTGTTGGAAAAATTTAGTGGAAAAATAAGTTTTCACTAACTTTTGACATAGATAATTTTTAATGAATATAATTATTAAGTTTAAGGCTCTATAACGAGCCATTATATGTCCAAAATGAAGTTAGTGTGAATGAGATATCGAGTCTCGAAGAAGGGTAGTTGGAATGGAAGAAAAATGGTTAAATGTGAGTTATAAGTTTTGTTTGGAAACTGACAATTGAATTGGCTGTTATGATTTGTTTCAAAGGTTTATAACAGCAAATTAATGAGTCATTAACTGACAATTGAATTGGCTGTTATGATTTATTTCAAATGTTTATAACTGCAAATTAATGAGTCATTAACTGACAATTGAATTGGCTGTTATGATTTGTTTCAAAGGTTTATAACAACAAATTAATGAATCATTAACTAATATTGATTTCACAATTTTACACCATATGTTACAATATGAATGTGTATAAATTTAAGGCAATCTTAACCATTCCAAAAACACTATACACACACTAAAATACACAACTTACTTTTCTCTCTTAGCATTCTCACAAGAATTCTATTAGAATTTCAGGCAATTTGTCAATTCCGGTTGTTCTTCTGCTCCGGCTGTTGTACCCTGGGAAACAACCGTGATTATTGTACACATAATTATTTTTAGGGAATCGTTTTCAACACGAACTTCGGTCTTCTTTGTTGATTATTTTTTGTTGGACTTTGATCAGGTTTTTCATATACTCTCTTTAATTGTATTGTAGTTCTTCTTGATATTGTAATTTAAATTCTATATAAACAGTATCTTTATTTCCAACAGTAAACGCTAAGACTTATTAAATTAAACTCTAGCCATGCCACGCATACGTGAACCCCGACACATAACCGATTAAACCCGACAATAGATTATTGTGTAATATATTTTCATTCAAAACTCGAACTTGAGACCTTGTAGATCTTAGTTATGATTGTCGTGCTGCTAGGCTATCTCTAACTTGTTAATAACTCGTATGTTTTTCGGTGTCATACGAAATAAAGTGAGAAATTGTCAAATTGTAGTATAATGCGTGATATGTTGTTGATACAACAGCCTTGAGACTGAACGAGTAATGGTCCATCAAGATACAAGAAGAAAGGTTTGATTTATTATCATGTTCAAATTATGAAAACTAGGCATAATGTCTTCTTTGTATCACCGAAACTTTCATGCTCAAAGGACACTACACTAACTTCATGTAATTTGGCACTGAAAAAGTATAACTTATCAACATATAATCTTCTAAACACGTCATGTAAGTGTGAGATGTTTCATATTATTAGCGGAGAGCCTATTCAATTTCTTACATATAATTTTTAATAAAACACATGCCGTCCATACCAAGCAAAATGAAAATATACAAAGACACAAACAACAATACCAAACCCATGAATCCGGATCGATTGAGAAGGTTTTTATTTTGAGAAGATTGAGAAGGTTTTCAAAAATGATAGATTTTTAACTTTGATTTACGTTTTTCAAGCGTAAAACTCATTTTAATGTGATTATAATCCAAAATGTGTAAAAAAAATTCGAATCAATGTTAAAAAATCTCTTGATTTTGCGATATAAGTACAATATTCAATCTTCTATACAAATTTAAGGAATCATTACCATAACTCGATTTTAGCATTGATTTGTGAATCAAATTTTTGATTTATAGATTTTATTCACTATTGAATGATGTTTATTTGTGAATCAAATCAAAAAATATGAATCAATTTGCTCAAACGAAGATTTCTCAATCTTCTCAAAATAAAAATCTTCTCAATGGAACGGGAGCCCCAAACCCATTCTCTTCATATGATTTCAAGGCGCGAAGCGATTCTCTTGGCTGCCATACCTGATGAATAAGGTATAATAAGGCATAATACTCTAAAACTAGTTATAAAAATAGATGCACATTTAAAAACACAATATATTACAAAAAACGATTGCAAAATTAACACTTAACTAATATTTTATGTCTACACCCTGTGCGTGCACGAGTATTAAAACTAGTTAGTAATGTATACATATTTAATTATTTACTTTGTCCCATATCAATGACCCATGCATAAGTACGTTTGTTAGTCTGTCTCAAAAATCCAAAAAAAGACCAATTTTTATCTTTCGTAATTTATTAGGGTAAAGTCGGTTTAATTACTTTCCTAATCCATGCAAATTTTGATTAGGGTAAAGTCGGTTTACTTTCATATATACAGTATATATTACAATTTATCAATTATACTAAACTCAATCTAAAAAGTCGACTTACGATTTCTGATGGTCTCATCTTCTAGAAAAAAACTTGATCATACATTCTTCAACCGATCAGGTAATTTTTGCTAAAAAACTATACTTACATTTGTTTCTTTTTTTTTTAAACTAAAGCAGATGACCTTCTTTTTAAACTAGGTTTTCGTTTACAATATCATCTTCATACATATCTTGACGGTTTTGTGTTTTTCTATATAAAGCATTTATAATGTGGGACCCATTTATATATTAAGATAAGGTATAGCGTCTGGTCCGGTCATTCCTTCGACAAATGCGTTGGTTTTTTGCTTGCATAGGTGCTGGGTATTTCGCGAGTTCTGGTTTTTCTATATAAAGCATTTATAATGTGGGACCCATTAAAAATTAAGATAAGGAGGTGCAATCTTAACCATCCATCTCATTTAAAAAAACCACATCATAAAATGACATGTGTCACTTTTTGATTAAAAATTCACCTCTATTTTCAAATTGAAATATCTTTTTATCAATTTAATTTTATTATGATCTAATTTCACCATATTTTTTAAAATTTTATGCTCTTTCATTCAACATCCATTTTGATATATTTTATAATTTTTTGTTTTTTACATTTTTAGCGGGTTTATTTTATGTTGATTTGTATTTTTTACAACTTTAACCTTAATTAAATATGAACTTGATACGTTAAAACTATATATTTTCGGAGAGAGTATTGTCTTTTTACATGCGAGAATGATGATGTTAATATGATATTGCGGGAAAGCTACGGGAAACTCAAACGAACACATACAACGAACACATACATTTAAAGTGTTAGTGAAATGAAATTACTAAGCGGGTAGAAAATTGCGTAAAGAGTTGAATTAGTAAAAATTCTATTGCCGCCGCTATTCGCGGGTAACCAACTAGTATAGATTAAAGGGGTGTTCAAAATGCTATATAACGGCTTAATTTTGCAATAATCAATTTTGCAGTAGTTGACAAATCAAACTTATTATCATAATTTTCCCATTTTTAGAGACAAAAATCAGATTTTTAAAAGCATCTAAGGAGTTGTTGCAACAATAATAAACTTTCTAAATACCCTTGGATAACACTAGACATTTATCAATGTCCGTACGGAAAACAAACAGGGTGAATGTAATTGGTTATCAAAACGTAAATCTACCCTAAAATCTCGAATAACCAACTTATTAATTTTGGTGTGAAAGTTTGGAATTATGGTTTTGCAATCCTGCTGCAGCGCTGCTCAAACACAGCTCTAAGCAGATGTGCCGATCATAACTAGGACTAAAATAAAGAAAACAGGTGTTGATATATCTAACTGGATAAGCTGGAAGCATCATACTATGTCTACACTAGTGTACACAGTCAAATCTTATCCGATACCTTACAAACGAATGGTTTAAGAAACTACCTATAGTTTGAATCTGAGAGACACATTCTTGTTTTGTGAACCATTTCTCTATGGTGTAGGCAGAAATGAAGATGCAGCTTGTCCCACTTATACGAAGAACAGAGAAAAGGCATGTACATAAATGAAGTGAATCTAAACCTTTTGACAGGACCAGAACTTTGGTACTCAACGATCTAAAAGACGTTCATACAATGAATATTTCTGTTCCTTATGATCAGGCATTCTAAATCTCAGAAAAACTACTTGAGCTTCTAGAGCATAGGCAATACTAAAAAGTTACTAATTTCACCCATTCTATCGATATGAGGGTATTAAATTTTCACGAAAGATATGACCAACCAACTGTGTTAAAACGGTAATTCTGCTTAAACTGAAAAGATATCATTATTATAACTTGTGTTAACTAGGTTGACTATCAAAAGTCGAAGACAACACTTTGATTTATTTTCGATAAGTGGGGGGTATATGGTTTTCTGTGTTTTGTCAAAAGTAACATATACAATGCTAAAGATATTATAACACGCCATAAGAAAGTTCACCTTTACTGGGAGGAGGTGCTCTTTTAGCAACTCTTAGAGCTTGCCTATACAGCTTCAACACCCGCGCACGCAGAATGAAAGTCTGCAAATCAAAGGAGACAACCATAACTGAGTCTCCCCTGAGGTCCAATAATAATATCACATTAGAATCTAAATTAGACATACATTACCAAATTATCATCAAAACTACAGAGGAATTTTGAGCTATATCCTGTAAACACATAAAAGAATACGCAAAGAAAAAATGTAAATAGTGCAATTCAAACCCATTTATATCAACCGAGTCAATTGGGTTATACTCTATTGATAATGCGTTAAACTAATAAGATTAGAGGATTTAACTAAATGGTTTGAACAGTCCAAAATCGCCGTACACTCAGATTGTTTACATTCGGATAAATTGCTTTAACAAAAGAAAAATCGGAGCTTATATGTATTTATGTTGCAAAAGTATATTTATTATATCGATTATCTATGACAGGTCAACTTAGTCCATTTTAACCGGCTCCTAAAATTACCCATTTTGAGCCAAAATAAAAAGTTGTATGGTCCAACTTGACCATTTTGACACCTAAAAGGCATGTCTCGTAGGAAACTTGAAGCAAGTCCTGATAATGATGACTACACACACTTAAACTGGTTTCGTTTTTCGCATAGCGAAGCAAAAAGTTAACCAGAATGCAGAAATAGAAGTGTTAGCATTCACATGAGACATAGATAACTGATAATGATGTTTCTAAGCTGCTAAAATATTGTATCGTAATACATATCAAACAACACGCCAATTGACACGTCAAGAAAGAAAGCTAACGCCATGATATTTTGGATAGCTAATATCAAACAAGTCTTCCTAAATCTTGGTGCACGACCGCACCTGAGACAATGTAAAGTTGTTTCCTACAAACCGGGGGGAGTTGGAATTAAACCACAACCTATTTCACAAAGGTCCTCCCTTCCCCGGGACCGCAAGGACGTTTACGATGGGGCGCAAAATAATAATGAGTGATTAATAGCACAACCCTAAATGGATCATTAAAAAACTCTAATTAAGGACAGCTGGAATTAGAACAAGTAAATAATAATAATACAGAAGATTCAATAAGTTTAAAAGACATCACGATACGAATTAATTGCAGAAATGGATAAAGAACCAACCTGGAAATCTAGTGTGTGTGAGTTCCCAGTTTGTTTCTGTACCCAAAAAAATGGATATATCCGGGTCGGGTCAAAACTGTCTGTTGTTTGTCCTTGTGATTTGGTTAAATTGCATGTTGAGTCCCTATTTTTCGTAAGGTTCTTATTTTGAAATTTGAGCTGCATATTCACGATGTTTAAATTGTGTAAATATGAATTGACCCATATTATTTTATCTTACAACAATATTCATGATATTATCGTAACACATAGTAATGCATTGCAAACGGAGACATGATTTCATTATACTCTTTCACTTCTATCTCATTCACACCACACAAATTCTTCATCTTCAA